>WNWK01004214.1:67500-145607 GCA_009830355.1 Cherax destructor | reverse complement strand
CTTTTCCCTGAAACCGTGCTGGTTGTCGTGTTTCAGCTCATTCCTTTCTAGGTTCTCCACCACTCTTCTGATAATCTTCCCCATGACTCTGCTTACTATACATTTTAGTGACACTGATCTGTCTGTCTGTCTCCTTTCTTAAAAATTGGGACTGCATTTACTGTCTTCCACACCTCAGGTAGTTGACCAGTTTCAATAGATGTGTTGAATATTGTTGTTAGTGGCACATATAGCGCCTCTGCTCCCTCTCTCAGGACCCACGGAGAGATGTTGTCCGGTCCCAACACCTCCTCCTCAGTTGTGTGTAGTGTGTCCAGCACTTGTTTATGTACCCCATCATTCCAGCTTTCTGGAGTCCTCTCTGTTTCCACTGAAAATACTTCCTTAAATCTCATGTTGAGCTCTTCCCATACTTCTCGGTCTTTTCTTATGACCTCCCTTTCTTCCTTCCTCAGCCTGATTACCTGGTTCTTGACTGTTGTTTTCCTCTTGATGTGGCTGTACAACAACTTCGGGTCAGATCTGGCTTTCGATGCTATGTCATTTTCATATTGCCGCTGGGCCTCCATTCTTACCTGTGCATATTCGTTTCTAGCTCTTCGAGTAGTCTCCTTATTTTTCTGGGTTCTTTGTATGTGTGTGGTTGTGTGTGTATGTGTGTGTGTGTGCGTGTGTGTGTGTGTGTGTTTGTGTGTGTGTGTGTGTGTGTGTGCGTGTGTGTGTGCGTGTGTGTGTGTGTGTGTGTGTGTGCTTCATCATGGAAGCTCTATCATACTTACTCTTAATACTGTGTAAAGCCAGGACTTGGTCAGCCAACACGTATACGTTCGTGTGCCATGCCATCCCACCTTCCAGCTATGCGTAAGTGTGCGTGGGCGTTACCCAGGTCGACCTCGTTCATCACATGACGATCGACTCTTCGACCAGTTTAACTGAGTGATGTCCCAGGTATTACGAGGCAGGGAGCCTGAGTAATGCTCGACTCTGTGCCTGGGAAACAACACCGCCGTTACATCATCCTCCTCCTTGTAATTTAGCGAGCATCGGTCTTGTTTTGTGGGTGCTTGAATACTGGGAGCCTCCGGGACTCGCTAAACCTCGGGCTGGTAAACTCAGAGATAAGGAGTAATAAACAATTGTCACTGAATAGACAAGGGAACGGACGGGAACACGAGCCGTGGCTGTGACCACTCAGCCACGATGGCTCTGATAGGATGATTTTGCAGCTAGTACATCTGTGACATGTTTGTATCAGCGGCACCAACTGTGACCCAGCTGTCTCATCCCACACAAGCTTTCATTGTATATATTTTTTCATACCCCTCAAAGTCATATAGTTTATAAACCTAAACTAAATCATAATGCACTAATCTCAATGAATAAACAGGAGAATGGTCGGGTACTCGAACTGTGGTCCAAGCTAGAAGCAGCACCAGCCTTGTACCATGGCTCAACGGTACAGTGCTGACCTGCTACTCGCATACATCATGGTTTGGTCCCCATTCTTTCTTCTGTGGACTGAAATTGGTGTTTATTCTTGTGTATGGTGCTTGTGTTGTTGGCATCTACCGTAACTATCTATGAATACATGTATGAAGTGTTTCCACTACCTTCTTACCTAGCTCATTCCACTTTTTCACATATATTATTGATGGCATACAGTACCCACATATTGATCAATAAGACACATGAGCAACATCTGTGTATAATTATTGCGGAGAATCAAGATACCCAAATATTGCACATGTATCTTATTCGTCAATTTCTTTACGCTGTTAAAATGTTTTCTAACGTCCCTGTGGTTCATCTGACTATTGTGCTTCCATCTGTGCTTACTTGGTCTGGTCCCTCCCACAGTAAACAGATTGTCCTAGTTCACTTTTAAGGACCCTGAGCGCTTCATGCTACACATTCATGTCTCCACTGACCTGCTCTTCCAACTGTCAAGTTCCTCTACGAA
Source organism: Cherax destructor (assembly GCA_009830355.1). Classification (NCBI taxonomy): domain Eukaryota; kingdom Metazoa; phylum Arthropoda; class Malacostraca; order Decapoda; family Parastacidae; genus Cherax; species Cherax destructor. The sequence continues at coordinate 143,647 of WNWK01004214.1, read as the reverse complement.
ACTTACGATCATAGCTCAAATTCTTTAACCCCGGCATCTGTCTGGTAGCCAGTCTCTGGACGTCTTCAAACTTCTTTATTTCCCCGATTAGTAGCAGGATTATACGCTGGTGCTGCATGTTCGAGGATTGCTCTCACTTATGTGGTACAAAAAAAAAATCTTAAATAATTATTTTATTGTTTCCTGGAAAGCAGTTCTTGCGTTTGTTATCTGTGGATTCACAGCTGGTGTTACATTGTTTAGGCGAGGCCGGAGAAAGAGGCTAGGTATAATGTCTACCCCGAGGTCCTTTTCTTTACCTGATGCGTCTTCTCTCCCAAGTGACAAGCCCTCGTCAGTAGCCTCTACCCGGCTACCACTTTCATAACCTATCTCCTAAAGAAATTAAGTTTAAGCAGCAAGTTGAACCATTCCACTAGAATGTATAAGACTTCTCGCAGTCTCTTGCAGACATTATCAGTCTGTATCCTACTCACCAACCATGCATTATCCTCAGACATCAACATATATGAGTCCCTCTGTATAAATATCTCCCAAAGAATGGGTACCAGAAGTGATCTTTCACGAATACCGCCTTTCTGTTTTCCCGGTCTCTTGCTTCTTCCCTTACTGCCATTTCACGCTATTTCCTCCACCTCGTGGCTTGTAAATTCAGCTTATGGATTGGAATGTGTTGAGGCACAGTATCGAATGCATTCTGGCAGTCTAATAAAAAGCAGTATACCTCTCCAGCTTTGAACGGCTTGAATAGATTGTCGACAGTTTTACGCAGATTCCTGAGGCATTATTTGTCTCTCATGTGTACTCACCTATTTGTTGCTGCAGGGGACACAGCTCCTGGCCCCACCTCTTCGCTGATCGTTTCTAGGTCCACTCTCTCCCTACTTTAAGAGCTTTATAATACCTCTTGTGTGTGCACTCATCAATATGTGACTGTCGGGGTCGAGTCTCTTCTTTTTGCCCCTTTGTGTGTATGTGTGTGTATGTGTGTGTGTGTGTGTGTGTGTGTGTGTGTGTGTGTGTGTGTGTGTGTGTGTGTGTGTGTGTGTGTGAATGTGTATGTGTGTAAGTGTGTGAGTGTGTGTACTCACCTAGTTGTACTCACCTAGTTGTGGCTGCAGGGGTCGAGTCATAGCTCCTGGCCCCGCCTCTTCACTGGCCGCTACTGGGTCACTCTCCCTGCGCCATGAGCTTTATCATACCTCTTCTTAAAGCTATGTATGGAGCCTGCCTCCACTACATTGCTTCCTAAACTATTCCACTTCAGGACCACTCTGTGTGTGTGTGTGTGTGTGTGTGTGTGTTTTGTCTGTGTGTCTGTGTGTATGTGCGTGTGCGTGGGAATGTGTTAGTACACTCTGAAGTTAGTGTAATATATCAGCTGAACTTCACGTATTACTCTGAGAGTTTCTGTAATTTCAGGCAGCCAACACTGCCTGACCTAACAACAACTGTATCAGGTCACAGTGTCTAGTAAATCAACTTTAAGTTGGTATTCTTAGTTTTTCCCAACCACTTCTCAAAGGAGTGACGTGTATACGCACTTAGAGAGAGAGAGAGAGAGAGAGAGAGAGAGAGAGAGAGAGAGAGAGAGAGAGAGAGAGAGAGAGAGAGAGAAACAATAATGTAAAACTGCTTAAATACCACCTTCTCTCTCTCTCCTCTCTCCTCTTCTCTCTCTCTCTCTCTCTCTCTCTCTCTCTCTCTCTCTCCCTCTCTCTCCTCTCTTTCTCTCTCCACCAACAGCAACAAGACAAGCCAGTCTGCTAACTCTGGGTTGGACTGGCATCTTGCCCGGCCTGGCTTGTCAGACGGATGGTTAGAAATTAATCCCCCCAGTTCTTGGCAGATCAAACGTGAAGTCTCAAGTAATTACTCTTACGTTAAGCTGTGTTTGTGTGTTTGTGTGTGTGTGTGTGTGTGTGTGTTTGTGTGTGTGTGTGTGTGTGTGCGAGTGTTGAGACACTCAACCTGTTTTGCAGACTCCTGCTTCTCCTCTAATCCCATCAATTTCCCAGAGTCTTATTCTTGGCTATCTCAATTTCAAAAGAAGATAGAGCCACTTTCACCCCCTCCTCTACTTATGATGTATTTGTTGGTGTTTATTTGTTGGACTTAATTGTTTATCTTGAAATATTTCCTTTCTTGTAAACTAATTTTTCTCTTAATTAATAATTGATATTTTAATTACCTTGCCGCTGGCATTATGTGTATAATCAAATTATTGCTTTTAACTTTATTAGCAACTGTCTGTCTGTCTGTCACTCTCTGTCTGTCTGTATCTGTCTCTCTCTCTCTCCCACTGGGAAGCAGTTGTCTGATGCTTGGAGAGAGATCAGAAGACAGACATTCATGCAGATAATAACTGCCCTCCAGTCTACCTAATGATGGTGTGTCTAGCTTAGTCATGATTGTTATATACCAGCTTGATGTATACCTGTGAATGGCTTGCCCAAGCTTGGTATATACCTGTGCGTGGCTTGGCCTGGCTTGGTATATACCTGTGCGTGGCTTGGCTTGGCCTGGCTTGGTATATACCTCTGTGCGTAGCTTGACTATCCAAGAAGTCTTGCATGGTGTTTGTCAGGCTTAGTCTTGAGTATGCAGCACCGGTATGAAACCCACACTGATCAAGTATGTCTAGAAGCTGGAGAAAATGCAGAGGTTTGCAAGGAGACTAGTAATGGAGCTACGAGGGGAGAATAAGAGCGCGAAATCTGATGACACTGGAGGACAGAAAGACTAGAGTGATATGACAACAACGTATAAAATACTGAGAGGAAATGATAGAGTGAATAGAGATTGATTGTTTGAGAGATGGGAAATAGAAACACTAGGATACATCTGGAAGTAGAAAACACTGGGATGTTAGGGAATATTTCTTCAGCCTTAGAGGAGTCAGGAAGGGGAACAACTTGAACAGTGGAATGCAAGAGGCAGGATCCATACATAGTTTTAAAATGTACGATAAAACTCATGGAGCCAGGAGAGAGTGGACCTAGTAGCGACCAGCAAAGAAGCGGGACCGGGAGCTGAGGCTTGACCCCTGTAACCACAATGTAGATGAGTTCACACACACACGAAAAGGAGAAAGTGAAATTGTAGCCTTGTGGGGTAATAGCAGAGGCTCTTACCTCACGTATTGCAACACTGAGATGGTAGGAAGGTAGGGAGGCAGGGAGGTAGGGAGGCAGGGAGGTAGGGAGGCAGGGAGGTAGGGAGGCAGGGAGGAAGGAAGAAAGGGGGGGGAAGGAGGGAGAGAGTGTTATATAAAAGCTGGTGCTGGTACCTGTGCAGACAGACAGAGATGAAGAGGCGGATACAGACAGATGGAGAGACACTGTCAGATAAGATGCAAAGAAACAATAATAAGGCACAGCACCGTGACTGGAACAATACACAGAACCTGTCTGAGTGTCCAGGTTAATGTTCCAAGTTACACAGAACTTGTCTGAGGGTCCAGGTTAATGTTCCAAGTTACACATAACCTGTCTGAGTGTCCAGGTTAATGTTCCAAGTTACACATAACCTGTTTGAGTGTCCAGGTTAATGTTCCAAGTTACACAGAACCTGTCTGAGTGTCCAGGTTAATGTTCCAAGTTACACATAACCTGTCTGAGTGTCCAGGTTAATGTTCCAAGTTACACAGAACTTGTCTGAGTGTCCAGGTTAATGTTCCAAGTTACACAGAACCTGTCTGAGTGTCCAGGTTAATGTTCCAAGTTACACAGAACCTGTCTGAGTGTCCAGGTTAATGTTCCAAGTTACACACAAACGTCGTCATAAGTTTCAGTCTTCTAAGTGCGTGTTATATGTGTAAGACACACACACTACACACATACACACACACACACATACACACACGCACACACACACACATACACACACACATATACACACACACACACACATACACACACGCACACACACACACACACACACACACACATACAGCCTCCGGTGGCCTAGTGGGTAAAGCTCTTGCTTCACGCACGGAGGGGCCGGGTTCAATTCCCGGTGGGGCAGAAACATTTCGAAGTGTTTCCTTACATACACACACACACACACATATATACAACAGGCCTAGTGTCTAATTGACATGTGCCTAGGACAAAATGGTAACTAACTAACTAACTAACACACGCACATATGAGGTACATGTAGATAATATTTATGTCTCCTCTATTCCCTCTCTCTATTTTCTTATCTCCCACTTTATTTTCCTCACTACCTTCCTTCCTATATCTCTCTCCTTGCCAACGTTCCTCCCTGCCATTAAACTCCCTCCTTCACTCTTGTCCCTGTCTCTTAACCATTCTTATCCTCTCTCTCTCTCCCCTTCCTACACACTTCATCAGCTTTGTCTTGTCCATTTCTTCACCTCTTATCGTTTTTCCTCTCCCCCTCCTTCTTCTCTTTCTTACAACATCGCAGCCTCTCATCCTTTCTCCAAACTTTTATCGTGTATCTCTTCTCTGTTCCTCCTGTGGTTTATTATTCCCTTTCTCACCTGTTCGTTTTTATTATTACAATTTCTTCTGTATTTTCTCATCGATTAGGATATATGTGGGCGAGAATGAGGTTCTCTCTCTCTCTTTATATATATATATCAATAACAACACTGCGACTAGCTAAGGGGTCGAACCCATGCTGCTTTGGCCCGCCTCATGGTGAGCGAAAACACATGACGTTCTAGTCCACGGGACCACTCGTTCGTGGGTACTATAATATAAAATACTGCTTGTTGGGCTATAACACCAAACAGGGAGTAGAATGAAATAAGCTCAGAGGCATCCACACCACCGTATGTCCTCGGATGACGGGTAAATATACATATACATATATCTATATATAAATATATATATATATATATATATATATATATATATATATATATATATATATATATATATATATATATATATATATATATGCAAAAGATCAGAGTAAACAGGTGATATCAAAATATGCAAAACAACCACTATGAAAAATAGAAGAATTCCAAGCGCTTTCGTGACTACTCACATTATCAAGGAACTATAAAGGAAACGTGAGAAGAAGGCTTATAAAGAGGCAGAATGTGACTGTGAGGTGTATTCTGCCTCTTTATAAGCCTTCTTCCCACGTTTCCTTTATAGTTCCTTGATAATGTGAGTAGTCACGAAGCGCTTGGAATTCTTCTATTTTTCATTGTGGTTGTCTTGCATATATATATATATATATATATATATATATATATATATATATATATATATATATATATATATATATATATATATATATGCAAAACCCTCTTAAAACTAAAGGGATAAACAATTGCTGTCTCCTTTTTGTTTGGGTCTTCCGTAGACCTGTTTTCTTTTCTTAATTTTCTGGAAACTTCTTAAGATAAATGCCAGACACATGTATATTCAGAACGTAAAGTCTTTTATATCGCCCCAAAGTTTGTCTAAATTTTTGGTAATTGTCATGTCACCAATGTTAAGTTCGCCAGGTAATCACTCCATTATATTTGCTTGTGGGCTGAATATTCTCTTTTCGTATAATAGTCAATCTTTCTGGCACTGGGCACCCGTGTGTCTCAGGCACCCGTGTGTCTCCTGCCTCCCTACCTAATTCTTAGCAAGAACGTTCCTCAGAGCAAATCTGCATCCAGAGAATAAAGTTGTTTTAATCAACTAACAACACTGCGACCAGCCGGGAATCGATCTCTGGACGACATTTAATTCGGCTTCTGGTAACCAAGCTAACCACCCGACGCCTTAACCCACAGGACCACCATGCTACAAACATCAGGCACCCAGTAAGTACACTGGATCTGCCACTCTTGATGTTAGCACATTCATGGCCGGGGAAACTACAAGACTAATTTCAGTCTACTCCCGTTTGGAATGCCAGTCTCACCAGCAGTACACGTATTAATGCTTTCACAGAACAAGGTAGTTTTGATTAGCTAACAAGCAGAGTGGTCAAGTGGATTAAGGCGTCAGGAGGTTAACTTGGGTCCCAGGAGCTGGCTAAATGTTCCGGGTTCGATTCCCGGCTAGTTGCAGTATATATGTATATATATATATATATATATATATATATATATATATATATATATATATATATATATATATATATATATATATATATATATACATATATATATATATATATATATATATATATATATATATATATATTTTTTTTTTTTTTTTTTTTTTTCAAAAGTAGGCCGTCTCCCACCGAGGCAGGGTGACCCAAAAAGAAAGAAAATCTCCATAAAGAAACTACTTTCACCATCATTCATACATAATCAGTGTCTTTGCAAAGGCGCTCAGATACTACAGTTTAGAATAGTCCCTCCAAACTGTCACTCTCCCAGACCCCTCCTTTAAAGTGCAGGCATTGTACTTCTTATTTCCAGGACTCAAGTCCGGCTAAATCTATAATAATAGTAGGTTGGTAGACAACAGCCGCCCAGGGAGGTACTACCGTCCTGCCAAGTGAGTGTAAAACGGAAGCCTGTACGTATTTGTTTTACATGATGGTAGGATTCCTGGTGTCTTTTTTCTGTCTCTTAAACATGCAAGATTTCAGGTACGTCTTGTTACTTCTACTTACACTTAGGTCACACTACACATACATGTACACATTTATGCATACACACTCATCTGAGTTTTCTTTGCGTGTTGTAAAAGTCAACTAAAATGCCGGGAACAATGGGCTAGTAATCCATTTTCCCGTATAACTTACTAAAAAGAAAAAGAAGAAAACCGTATATATATATATATATGTGTGTGTGTGTGTGTGTGTGTGTGTGTGTGTGTGTGTGTGTGTGTGTGTGTGTGTGTGTGTGTGTGTGTGAGTGAGTGTGTGTGTGTGCGCGCGCGCGCGTGTGTGTGTGTAAATATATATATCAAAGTTTTTTTTCTGGCCCCTTTTTTAGAAATTTTGACTTCCAGGAAGGATGTAATTAGTCAGAAAGTGAGGAGATTTATGTTTTATAATACACAGGAAGAACTTGAGAGTGGGTATTAATTTAACAACACGTTCAGCTTGTAATTTAACATCTGGCGCTACCATTTAACCTGTGGGGGTGGTAATTTATTCTGAGTGTCGTAATTTAACAGAAAGCCGGAGGAAGGGGGGGGGGGTGAAATTTAATCTGGGGGCTATTTAATTAATTTTTGATGGGAAAGTTGAAGCTTCCCATTTAGGTATTAATTATTTTATTTGAGTTTAGAATGCGAAGAAGAGGAGATGACAGTAGAGGAGACGCAACGCGGGTAAATATCTCTCAGAGATGCTGTGGGTGAGGGCCTGCATGAGATGAGGGATGCTGTGGGTGAGGGTCTGCATGAGATGAGGGATGCTGTGGGTGATGGCCTGAATGAGATGAGGGATGCTGTGGGTGATGGCCTGAATGAGATGAGGGATGCTGTGGGTGATGGCCTGAATGAGATAAGGGATGCTGTGGGTGATGGCCTGAATGAGATGAGAGATGCTGTGAGTGATGTCTTGGATGAGATGAGATACTGTGATGGCCCAGACGAGATGAGAGATGCTGTGGGTGATGGCCTGGGTGATATGAGAGATGCTGTGGGGTGATGGTCTGGATGAGATGAGAGAGATATACAGTTGTTCGTGCCAAAATCAGTCAAAGTTTTGTAAACTAAGGCGATATTTAAATTGTAATTATTACAAATACGTCATTACAGTTAGTTGTAATGCGAACGCACACACACACACACACACACACACACACACACACACACACACACACACACACACACACACACACACATACACACACAAACATACACTTGGTCAAGCACCACAAGAAATCAGAGAAAGTGCAGACTAGTCCCGGAACTAAAAGGTATGTCCCACGAGAAGAGATTAAGGGAAATCAACCTTACCTGAGAGAAATTGACATGGTGGATAGGGACAGGATGTGTCAGAGATGGGACACAGGAACAAGGGTACACAACTGGAATTCGACAACTCATATGAGTCATAGGGATGTTAGGAAGTATTCTTCAGCCTTAGACTTGTCAGGAAGTGGAATATTCTGGAGAGTGAAGTAGTGAAGGCAGGATCTATACATAGCTTTAAGATGAGGTACAATAAGGCTCTTGGAGCTGGGAGAGAGTGAACCTAATAGCGACCAGCGAAGAGACGGGGCCACGAGCTGTGAATCGACCACTGCAACCACAAATAGGTGAGTACACACACACACATAGAAAGACCTTGGAGAACACGTCACTCCTAACCTATTCCCTTCATTACATATCAACAAGGACTCCTTCAAGAGAGATATATAAGCTTGGCATATATAATAACATTCTTGAGCTATACACTAGTATTCTCTGCATAACCTAAGACCCGACCCATTTATGAGTGTTGTAACAGGGACAGTTGGGAGCACCCTAGGTGTATGGAACATACTAGGTGAGTGTAGTGTGTGGAACACACTGGTGAGTGTAGTGTGTGTGGAACACACTAGTGAGTGTAGTGTGTGTGGAACACACTAGTGAGTGTAGTGTGTGTGGAACACACTAGTGAGTGTAGTGTGTGTGGAACACACTAGTGAGTGTAGTGTGTGTGGAACACACTAGTGAGTGTAGTGTGTGTGGAACACACTAGTGAGTGTAGTGTGTGTGGAACACACTGGTGAGTGTAGTGTGTGTGGAACACACTGGTGAGTGTAGTGTGTGTGGAACACACTAGTGAGTGTAGCGTGTAGTGGAACACACACTAAGTGAGTGTAGCGTGTAGTGGAACACACTCTGAGTGTAGCGTGTAGTGGAACACACTCTAAGTGAGTGTAGCGTGTAGTGGAACACACACTATTTGAACACACTCTACGTGAGTGTAGCGTGTAGTGGAACACACACTATTGGAACACACACTAAGTGAGTGTAGCGTGTAGTGGAACACACACTATTGGAACACACTCTACGTGAGTGTAGCGTGTAGTGGAACACACACTATTGGAACACACACTAAGTGAGTGTAGCGTGTAGTGGAACACACACTAAGTGAGTGTAGCGTGTAGTGGAACACACACTAAGTGAGTGTAGCGTGTAGTGGAACACACACTACACTAAGTGAGGTAAAAGGTCACAAGTGCAACTAATGTGACATTTTATTGTGGCAACGTCTCGCTTTGTCAAGCCGTGACAAAGCTCCTGGAGAGCGAAACGTTGCCATAATTAAATGTCACATTAGTTGCACTTGTGTCTTTTTACGTCTCTTAGTGTAGTGTGTGTTCCACAACACCCTACACTCACTTAGTGTGTTCCACTACACGCTACACTCACTTAGAGTGTGTTCCAATAGTGTGTGTTCCACACACGCTACACTCACTTAGTGTGTGTTCCACTACACGCTACACTCACTTAGAGTGTGTTCCAATAGTGTGTTCCACTACACGCTACACTCACTTAGTGTGTGTTCCACTACACGCTACACTCACTTAGAGTGTGTTCCAATAGTGTGTTCCACTACACGCTACACTCACTTAGTGTGTGTCCACTACACGCTACACTCACTTAGAGTGTGTTCCAATAGTGTGTGTTCCACAACACCCTACACTCACTTAGTGTGTTCCACTACACGCTACACTCACTTAGAGTGTGTTCCAATAGTGTGTGTTCCACTACACGCTACACTCACTTAGTGTGTGTTCCACTACACGCTACACTCACTTAGAGTGTGTTCCAATAGTGTGTGTTCCACTACACGCTACACTCACTTAGTGTGTGTTCCACTACACGCTACACTCACTTAGAGTGTGTTCCAATAGTGTGTGTTCCACTACACGCTACACTCACTTAGTGTGTGTTCCACTACACGCTACACTCACTTAGTGTGTGTTCCAATAGTGTGTGTTCCACTACACGCTACACTCACTTAGTGTGTGTTCCACTACACGCTACACTCACTTAGAGTGTGTTCCAATAGTGTGTGTTCCACTACACGCTACACTCACTTAGTGTGTGTTCCACTACACGCTACACTCACTTAGAGTGTGTTCCAATAGTGTGTGTTCCACTACACGCTACACTCACTTAGTGTGTGTTCCACTACACGCTACACTCACTTAGAGTGTGTTCCAATAGTGTGTGTTCCACTACACGCTACACTCACTTAGTGTGTGTTCCACTACACGCTACACTCACTTAGAGTGTGTTCCAATAGTGTGTGTTCCACTACACGCTACACTCACTTAGTGTGTGTTCCACTACACGCTACACTCACTTAGAGTGTGTTCCAATAGTGTGTGTTCCACTACACGCTACACTCACTTAGTGTGTGTTCCACTACACGCTACACTCACTTAGAGTGTGTTCCAATAGTGTGTGTTCCACTACACGCTACACTCACTTAGTGTGTGTTCCACTACACGCTACACTCACTTAGAGTGTGTTCCAATAGTGTGTGTTCCACTACAGGCTACACTCTAGTGAGTGTAGTATATGTGTAATACACTAAGTGAAGGCAAGGACATCGTGACATACATTAGGTCAGATCAGTCTGTATAAAGAATCTCTCAGACGAAAACACACATAAGACGTTTCGGTTCATCCTAGAACTGATAATGGTCCAGACAAGACCGAAACCACGGCGAAAGTTACTTATCAACACTGCAGTACGCTTGAGTACGCTGCGGTCAGAGGTCACGCGTGGTCACTGTCCTAAGCTGTCTGGGAATTAGCGTGGGGTGTTATTGAGCACCATGGCGTGCTGTAGTGTTTTGGAATCTCAGGTTGAAGAAGGAGGTTCTACTTCTTCAGGAGGAGAATAGGAGGCTGAAGCTTCGCCAAGATGGGTTTGGGAGTGAGTGTGAGATAGTTGGAGCTGGTGATAAAAAAGATACCAGCAGTGAGCTAAAGAGTGGCAGCAGCTTTAAGTGGCAAGTGGTTCACAATTCAGGAAGAAGGAAGATAAGGAAGGTTAATAGAGAAGATGTGAAGGTAGGAAATCGATTCTCTGTTCTCCAGGACGAGTGTACTTCAGTGGTTAGTGAGGTTAAAGGTACCACTGACTCCCCTGCTAATCATTGTAAGAATATTCTAATTGTGGGAGACTCTCAGGTAAGATATATGGACCGTGCTTTTTGTAACAGAGATAGGAAGGTCAGACAGAGGGTGTGCCTCCCAGGAGCTGGAGTTGGTGACATAGTCAGCAGGTTGGATAATATTGTGTCAGGTAATGGGAACAAGCCCATTATCTGTCTTAGTGCTGGTGGAAATGACATTGGGAAGGGCAGGAGACAGGAGCTGGAAATAAATGGTATAAAATACCGACACAGTGGAAAAATAAACACATAAGCAGTATAATGTGATCCTTTATTGACAACGTTTCGCCCACGCAGTGGGCTTTATCGAGTCACAGACAGATCTACCTGGATAAAAGATACAGGAGTATATATAGGATTTAGTCAGGTGGAGAATGCTGGGTCAGGCGGAGAATGCTGGGTCAGGTGGAGAATGCTGGGTCAGGTGGAGAATGCTGGGTCAGGTGGAGAATGCTGGGTCAGGTGGAGAATGCTGGGTCAGGTGGAGAATGCTGGGTCAGGTGGAGAATGCTGCATATGACAGTCTTCAAAGTAGGGTGAGAGTTACAACCTTGGGTAACATAAAAAGAGATGGGACAAGTATAGGAAAATAAGAAAGGAGGAACACTGCAACACGCCTACTGCTTATGTGTTTATTTTTCCAGACAAGAGCTGCTGGATAAGTACAGGTCAGCCATAGAAGTAGTTAGGTCTAAGGGAGGGTTCCCAATCATATGGAGCATCTTGCCTAGAAGGGGAGTGAGCAATGAATGGATGTCTAGGGCAATTGGTATAAATTGCTGGCTAGACAGGTACTGCAAGGAACTTGCAATCCCATTCATTGATAACTGGGACAAATTCTATGGCAAACATGATATGTATGCAAGGGATGGGGTTCATCTCTCTTGGGCTGGAGTCGTTGCATTAGCCAGTTCATTGATGACTTGTCTAGGAATTTAAACTGATAGATTATAGAGGTATGGGTGTTTGTGGGAAACAATCAGGCTGCTGTACTAGGGTTGAAAACAGTAGATATTACCAGGATACCTCAGGGATATGTTAAAAAGACAATATTCAAAATAAAGTTGCTAGTAAAAGCAAAGCAATTGTTCAACAAACAAAGAGAGATATAGAGAGCAACGACATATCCTGGATACTGAATACTTTATTAATCAATCACATATCCTGGATAGTAGGAATCTAGGAAATAAGATAGATGAGCTAAGATTACTTGCAAGTGCAGGTAATATAGAAGCTAAGACGTTGTGTAGTTTTAAAAATAGGTGAGATAAATACATGAATGGGTGTGGGTGGGTGTGAGTTGGACCTGACTAGCTTGTGCTACAAGGTCAGATGCCGTGCTCCTCCTTTAAGTGAATGTGACTGACCAGACTAGGTCAAGGCATTGGCTTAAGTCGGTAGGAGAATTCGACCTGCCTCGCATGGGCCAGTAGGCCTGCTGCAGTGTTCCTTCTTTCTTATGTTATGTTCTTATGATGCAAATAAATAATGCAAGAAAATGATGGGTAGGCTGACTCTGCATTTGTTATAGGCCTCTCTTACACCGCCTCACTAGATAAGAGAGGGAAGCTCACTAGATAAGAGAGGGAAGCTCACTAGATAAGAGAGGGAAGCTCACTAGTTAAGAGAGGGAAGCCCACAAGATAAGAGAAGGAAGCTCACTAGATAAGAGAGTGAAGCTCACTAGATAAGAGAGTGAAGCTCACTAGATAAGAGAGTGAAGCTCACTAGATAAGAGAGGGAAGCTCACTAGATAAGAGAGGAAGCTCACTAGATAAGAGAGTGAAGCTCACTAGATAAGAGAGGAAGCTCACTAGATAAGAGAGGAAGCTCACTAGATAAGAGAGTGAAGCTCACTAGATAAGAGAGTGAAAGCTCACTAGATAAGAGAGGAAGCTCACTAGATAAGAGGGAGCTCACTAGATAAAGAGGAACTCACTAATAAGAGAGGAAGCTCACTAATAAGAGAGGAAGCTCACTAGATAAGAGAGGAAGCTCACTAGATAAGAGGGGAGCTCACTAGATAAGAAGGAAGCTCACTAATAAGAGAGGAAGCTCACTATATAAGAGAGGAAGCTCACTAGATAAGAGGGGACTCACTATAAGAGATGAAGCTCACTAGATAAAGAGGAAGCTCACTAGATAAGAGAGGGAAGCTCACTATATAAGAGATGGAAGCTCACTAGATAAGAGATTGAAGCTCACTATATAAGAGATGGAAGCTCACTATATAAGAGATGGAAGCTCACTAGATAAGAGAGTGAAGCTCACTAGATAAGAGAGGGAAGCTCACTAGATAAGAGAGGGAAGCTCACTAGATAAGAGAGTGAAGCTCACTAGATAAAAGAGTGAAGATCACTAGATAAGAGAGTGAAGCTCACTAGATAAAAGAGGGAAGCTCACTAGATAAGAGAGTGAAGCTCACTAGATAAAAGAGTGAAGATCACTAGATAAGAGAGTGAAGCTCACTAGATAAAAGAGGGAAGCTCACTAGATAAGAGAGGGAAGCTCACTAAATAAAAGAGGGAAGCTCACTAGATAAGAGAGTGAAGCTCACTATATAAGAGAGGGAAGCCCACTAAATAAAAGAGGGAAGCTCACTAGATAAGAGAGTGAAGCTCACTACATAAGAGAGGGAAGCTCACTAGATAAGAGAGGGAAGCTCACTAGATAAGAGAGGAAGCTCACTAGATAAGAGAGAAGCTCACTAATAAGAGAGGAAGCTCACTAGATAAGAGAGAAGCTCACTAGATAAGAGAGTGAAGCTCACTAGATAAGAGAGGAAGCTCATAGATAAGAGAGGAAGCTCACTAGATAAGAGAGTGAAGCTCACTAGATAAGAGAGGAAGATCACTAATAAGAGATGAAGCTCACTAGATAAGAGAGTGAAGCTCACTAGATAAGAGAGGAAGCTCACTAGATAAGAGAGGAAGCTCACTAGATAAGAGAGAAGCTCACTAGATAAGAGAGGAAGCTCACTAGATAAGAGAGGAACCACTAATAAGAGATGAAGCTCACTAGATAAAGAGGAATCACTAATAAGGAGGAAGCTCACTAGATAAAGAGAAATTCACTAGATAAGAGAGACTCAATAATAAGAGAAGGAGCTCAATAGATAAAGAGAAGTCACTAATAAGAGATGAAGCTCACTAATAAAAATGAATTCACTAGATAAGAGATGAAGCTCACTAGATAAGAGGAAGCTCACTAGATAGAGAGGAAGCTCACTAGATAAGAGTGAAGTCACTAGATAAAGAGTGAAGTCACTAGATAAGAGAGGAAGCTCACTAGATAAGAGGGAAGCTCACTAGATAAGAAGTGAAGCTCACTAGATAAAGAGGAAGTCACTAATAAGAAAGGAAGCTCATAGATAAAGAGGAAGCTCACTAGATAGAGGAAGCTCATTAATAAGAGGAACTCACTAGATAAGAGGAAGCTCACTATATAAGAGAACCACTAATAAAGGGGAAGCTCATAGATAAGGAAGTGAGCTCACTAATAAGAGGAAGCTCACTAATAAGAGAGGAAGCTCTAGATAAGAGGAACTCACTAGATAAAGGTGAGCTCACTAGATAAAGAGGAAGTCACTAATAAGAGGGAAGCTCAAAAGATAAAGAGAGTGAGCTCACTAGAAAGCTCACTAATAAGAGGGGATGTCTACTAGATAAGAGGAAGCTCACAGATAAGAGGAACTACTAAATAAGAGAAGCTCACTAGATAAAGAGTGAAGTCACTAGATTAGAGAGGAAGCTCATAGAGGGGAGTCACTAGATAGAGATAGCTACTGATAAGAGTGAATCACTAGATAAGAGTGAAGCTCACTAGATAAGAGGAAGCTCACTAGATAAGAGAGGAAGCTACTAAATAAAAGAGGAAGTCACTAGATAAGAGTGAGCTCACTATAAAAGAGGAAGCCCACTAAATAAAGGGGAGCTCACTAGATAAGAGTGAAGCTCACTAGATAAGAGAGGAAGCTCACTAGATAAGAGAGGAAGCTCACTAGATAAGAGGAAGCTCACTAGAAAAGAGGAAGCTCACTAGATAAGAGGGAAGCTACTAGATAAGAGAGGAAGCTCACTAGATAAGAGTAGCTCACTAGATATGAGAGGAAGCTCACTAGATAAGAGCGGAAGTCACTAGATAAGAGAGTGAAGCTCACTAGATAAGAGAGTGAAGCTCACTATATAAGAGATGGAAGCTCACTAGATAAGAGGAAGCTCACTAGATAAGAGAGAAGCTCACTAGATAAGAGAGGATGCTCACTAGATAAGAGGAAGCTCACTAGATAAGAGAGTGAAGCTCATAGAAAGAGGCACTATATAAGATGGAAGCTCACTAGATAAGAGAGATCTCACTATATAAGAGATGGAAGCTCACTAGATAAGAGAGGAAGCTCACTAGATAAGAGAGGGTCACTATATAAGAGATGAAGCTCATAGATAAGAGATGAGTCACTATATAAGAGATGGAAGCTCACTATATAAGATGGAAGCCACTAGATAAGAGATTGAGCTCACTAGATAAGAGGAAGCTCACTAGATAGAGAGGAAGCTCACTAGATAAGAGAGGAAGCTCACTAGATAAAGAGTGAAGATCTAGATAAGGAGGAAGCTCACTAGATAAAGAGGAAGTCACTAGATAGAGAGTAAGCTCACTAGATAAAAGAGTGAAGATCTAGATAAGAGTGAAGCTACTAGATAAAAGGAAGCTCACTAGATAAGAGAGGGAAGCTCACTAAATAAAAGAGGGAAGCTCACTAGATAAGAGAGTGAAGCTCACTATATAAGAGAGGGAAGCCCACTAAATAAAAGAGGGAAGCTCACTAGATAAGAGAGTGAAGCTCACTAGATAAGAGAGGGAAGCTCACTAGATAAGAGAGGGATGCTCACTAGATAAGAGAGGGAAGCTCACTAGATAAGAGAGTGAAGCTCACTAGATAAGAGAGGGAAGCTCACTATATAAGAGAGGAAGCTCACTAGATAAGAGAGTGAAGCTCACTAGATAAGAGAGGAAGCTCACTAGATAAGAGAGTGAAGCTCACTAGATAAGAGAGGAAGCTCACTAGATAAGAGAGGGATGCTCACTAGATAAGAGAGGGAAGCTCACTAGATAAGAGAGTGAAGCTCACTAGATAAGAGAGGGAAGCTCACTAGATAAGAGAGTGAAGCTCACTAGATAAGAGAGGGAAGCTCACTAGATAAGAGAGTAAGGAGGTAACAGTTTATCATAGTTATTACTTTATTATCATTATTATTATTATTATTATTATTATTATTATTATTATTATTATTATTATTATTATATATTATGTCTATAGTATAGTAGTAGTATTATCACGTATTAATAGTGAGTCAGTGCAGAGAGAGTAGTAGTAGTAGCAGTATAATAGTAGTAGTAAGCAGTCAGCAGCAGTAGTAGTCAGTAGCAGTAGTAGAGTAGTAGTAGTAGCAGTAGAGTAGAGTAGCAGTAGCAGCAGCAGCAGCAGAGTAGTAGCAGTAGAGCTAGCAGCTAGCTAGCAGCAGTAGTAGCAGTAGTAGTAGCAGTAGAGCAGTAGTAGTAGTAGTAGTAGTAGTAGTAGTAGAGTAGTAGTAAGTAGGTAGTAGTAGTAGTAGTAGTAGTAGTAGAGTAGTAGTAGTAGTAGTAGTAGAGTGAACATTATTAGACTAGTAGTAGTAGTGGTAGTATTGTTAATAGTAGTAGTAGTAGCAGTAGTAGTATTAATAGTAGAAGTAGTAGTAGTAGTAGTGGTGGTAGTAGTATTAATAGTAGTAGTAGTAGTAGTAGTGGTGGTAGTAGTATTAATAGTAGTAGTAGTAGTTATAGTAGTAACACTAACATCATAAAGAAAAACACAACATTAACAACAAAAACAGCATTAAAAACCACAACATTAATATCAAGAACAACTAAAACAACAACAAACAAATAAGGAAAATTGCAAAAAACTATTGTTCAACTAGCTTGTTGCTGAGCTCAAACACCCGAGCAAAATACATGTATGTGTACTCATCTAGTTGTGGTTGCAGGGGTAGTGTCACAGCTCCTGGTCCCTCCTCTTCATTGGCCGCTACTCGGTCACTCTACCAGCTCCTTGAGCTATGTATGGATCCTGTCTCCACTACATCACTTCCCAGACAATTCCACTTCCTGACAACTCTGTGACTGAAGAAACACTTCCTAACATCCCTGTGGTTCATCTGAGTCTTCAACTTTCAACTGTGACCCCTTGTTGCTGTATCCCATCTCTGGAACATCCTGTCTCTGTCCACCTTGTCGATTCTTCTAAGTATTTTATATGTCGTTATCATGTCCTCCCTATCTCTCCTGTCTTCCAGTGTCGTCAGGTCGATTTCCCTTAACCTCTCCTCGTAGGACATACCCCATAGCTCCGGGATCAATCTTGTTGCAAATATTTGCACTTTCTCTAGTTTCCTTACATGCTTGGCTAGGTGAGAGTTCCAAACTGGCGCTGAATACTCCAATATGGGCCTAACGTACACGGTGTACATGGTCCTGAATGACTCCTTATTAAGATGTCAGGTTTGCCAGCAGTTATTTGGCTGATGTGCGACTCAGGAGATGTGCCCGGGGTTATACTCACCCCAAAATCCTTTTCCTTGAGTGAGGTTTGTAGGCTCTGGCCCCCTAGCCTGTACTCCGTCTGTGGTCTTCTTTGCCCTTCCCCAATCTTCATGACTTTGCACTTGGTGGGGTTGAACTCCATTAGCCAGTTGCTCAGGACCAGGCCTGCAGCCTGTCCAGATACCTTTGTAGTTCTGCCTGGTCCTCGTCCGATTGAATTCTTCTCAACAACTTCACATCATCTGCAAACAGGGACACTTCGGAGTCTATTCCTTCCGTCATGTCGTTCACAAATACCAGAAACAGCACCGGTCCTAGAACTGACCCCTGTGGCACCTCTCCGCTTTTCAGGGGTCCCTTCTGTCTCCTCTGTGAACACTTCTTCGAATCTCATGTTGAGTTCCTCACATACTACGCAGTCAATTTTTGTGATCTCTCCTAATTCCTTCCTTAGCCTGATTACTTGGTCCTTGACTGTTGTTTTCCTCCCGATGTGGCTGTACAACAGCTTTGGGTCAGATTTGGCTTTCGCTGCTATGTCATTCTCGTATTGTTGTTGGGCCTCCCTTCTTACCTGAGCATATTCATTTCTGGCTCTACGACTGCTCTCCTTATTCTCCTGGATCCTTTGCCTTCTATACTTTTTCCATTCCGTAGCACACTTGGTTTTGGCCTCCCTGCACCTTTGGGTGAACCACGGGCTCATCCTTGTTTTTTTGTTATTCCTTTTAACCTTGGGTACAAACCTCTCCTCAGCTTCCTCGCATATTGTTGTCATATATTCCATCATCTCGTTTACTGACTTCCCTACTAATTCTCTGTCCTAATGAACCCCGTGCAGGAAGTTCTTCATGCCTGTGTAGTCCCCTTTTCTTGTAGTTTGGCTTCATTCGTCCGACTCTTCGTGCTTTTCCCTCCACTTGTAACTCTACTGTGTATTCGAAACTCAGAACCACATGATCACTGGCCCCAAGGGGTCTTTCAAATGTGATGTCCTCAATATCTGCACTACTGAAGGTGAATACTAGGTCCAGTCTTGCTGGTTCATCCTCTCCTCTCTCTCTGGTAGTATCCTTTACGTGTGTGTGTGTATTAGATACGCACACACACACACACACACACACACAACACACACACACCCGATGGCATGGTGGCTAGCGCTCCTGCTTCACGCACGGAGGGCCCGGGTTCAATTCCCGGCGGGGCCGAAACATTTCGAAGTGTTTCGTTACACACACACACACACACACACACACACACACACACACACACACACACACACACACACACACACACACACATACATACAACAGGCCTAGTGTCTAATCGACATGTGCCTAGGACAAAATGTTAACTAACTAACTAACACAAATCTATAGCACACAAAACATTCAATTGGGTAATTTAAGTTTATAGATCTATCTAGCATTTGAGAACAATTTACAGTTCTAAAGGCGTCCGTATAGATGTATAACTTTCAGCGCTATCAATATATGTATATATATATATATATATATATATATATATATATATATATATATATATATATATATATAAAAAAAAAAAATTTTTTTTTTTATATATAGCCGGGAGTGTACGAACGCTTGAAAATTCTGAATAAAATATATCAAGATTAAGAATGATTCTTTTTTTGTAGAGAACTAGGATCCTCTTGGGAAATATACGTACGATGAGAAATATTATCTCTAGTGAGTAATTTTATCTCGAAAGATCATATCTTCTCTCTCTCTTAAAACTTTCATTGTGGGAACTTATAAGACGTCTCCAGTGCATTTTTCAGTAACTTTTATATGAGCAACTCTTTCTGTAGCGTTTTTGTGTCCCTTTCTAATGAACGTTATGAACAATTGTCTTGGGAACATTTTTGAGTTTATTTCAAAAAAATGTTTGGAATGTGTATACACCGATAAATGTCTCTTAGTTTATATACACATAAACTTGATTTTGTTTTCGATTTTAGGTATTAAAGTGTTTCTGATAAACAAGTGAATTGCAGCCTTAATGACCCTTAATGACCTGGTGGTGTACAGGTAACGAGCAGACTTAATGACCCTCGTGTATTGACTGGTGGTGTACACGTAACGAGCAGACTTAATGACCCTCGTGTATTGACTGGTGGTGTACAGGTAACGAGCAGACTTAATGACCCTCGTGTATTGACTGGTGGTGTACAGGTAACGAGCAGACTTAATGACCCTCGTGTATTGACTGGTGGTGTACAGGTAACGAGCAGACTTAATGACCCTCGTGTATTCAGTAATGGTAAAAGGTGACTTCTGTTGATTTTTTCCTTCCCTATGATTAAAATTGGACTATTTCAACAACTTTTATTAAGTAAGTCATCAATGTATTAAGTCAATAACGTTCTTACTCGGAAATCAGAATCGTTAAAAAAAGTCATCAAAGCTTTAAGTTAAAAACGTTTACAGTAAGTCAAAAACGTTTTGGACAAGTAAACAACTTTTAGAGTGTGTCTGCAACGTTTTGAGTAAGTCTTCAACGTTTTGAGCAAGTCATTAACGTTTTGAGTAAGTCATCAATGTTTTGATAAAGTCATCAACATTTAGAATAAGTCGTCAATGTTTCGAGTAAATCATCAAAATTTTGATGCCTGTTATCAGAGGTCTAAGCATTCTTCTCGCTATTGTTTTCTTATAAATTCTCTCTGAGCAACGTTTTCAGTGGTGAGCTTCGTAGCTACTCTTTAAGCTTCGTAGCTACTCTTTAAGCGTGTGTGAGAGCCGCATCTTGAGTCTGTGAAAAAAACTCATAATTAAAAGTTAACCCCCCATGTGAGTAATATACTCAGAAATCCGCAGTGTTCTCAGTGTCTGCTAGATATTATCGCTGAGGCGTTGTGAGCATTATACTGACGAAGATATGAAAATAACCGTGTATTTCAGTGTTACATATCAGTGCACTAGAACCTAAGGCATAGGTGTAAGCCCCTTTGCTTTAGATCCTATTAGAAGCTTTTCTATCATGCTCTCTCTACTTGATGATACTCAGAAATATTGTATTTATAGAGAGACTGAAATGGAGTGTTTTCAAATGAGTGAGAATCTGTTTACCAAGCAGGTTAAAAATATGTAAACAGTCACAAGCACGTGATGCACCCACAAACACACAGATTTTGTTTTAAGCGCATCGGCCGTCTCCTACCGAGGTAGTGACACGAAAAAAGAAGAAATACTTTCACCGTCATTCATTCAATCACTGTCTTGCCAGATTCAGGCACTCCTTCAGAGTGAAGGCACTCCTTCAGTGTGTAGGCACTCCTTCAGAGTGCAGAAACTGTACCTCCAGGACTGAAGTACGGCTAACAGTCTAACAACAGATACAGACACAAATATAAAAACAAATACTCACACAGATAGAAGCCATAGGGAAATCCTGTCCCAGGATACGAAGCCATCTAGGAAGTCTGTCCCAGGATAGCAGCCGTCTAGGGGAGACGATTGCCGGATAGAAACCATCTAGGGAAGACGGATTCCGAGTAGAAGCCATACACTTGGTTTCACTCTATATAAGCAAGTATCAGCACCTTACTGCAGACAGACTGCCTCAGAAACAATTCAGCAGACCGCCAGTTCCGGTAAAGCAGCCGACTTCCGCCACCAGCTACAGCAGTCACCAGCTAAATCAGGCGTTCTATAATCGGTCAACTCTACCTAAAATGGTCCCCTCTTCCACACGTAGCCGAACACCCAGTCAGCTACCATCATTCTAGCAGCTTTCTCCCAGTTATAACTCCACCAGCGTCTCACTGTGGCTCTTTACTGGCGACTCAACTGCTTCACAAGTGTTGTGGTGGTCAGAGGATCACAGTACCTGTGTTGGTCAGAATCTTTCCTCGTGTTGGGGGTCAATGTCTACTCAGTGTGTCAACAGTCACGTCTTCCTGTGACCCCTTCCCCCCCCCCCCATCATCAACAACGGCTCAGCCTTCCAAACCAGGATTCAGACCTAAGTGCCCAGAACATCGGCACGGCACCATTCTCCACTACGTCAGTGTGTACATATTAGCTTTGAATCACTAATTATTTATATTTTTTAATTTCTTTGCTTCAAGTTGGATTAGTTTCATGTTTCAGTGTTTTATATTCTTTACTATTTTTACTTGTTAATAAAACTGTGTATCTTATTATGTTATTATTGATTTTTCTGTCTTTTCATTTCCATAAGGAGGAACCAGCCTTATCAAATACTCTCTGAGGGTCTAATAGTGATGATGAACCTTCACCGCCATGTATGTATGCAACTTGAATACAGGTTTACCGCTGACGGGTAGTGTGGTATACCCCATCCTATGATTATCGTGAAAAACACAACACACACCCTTATTAAAATGTGCCAAAGTGGTTAGGCCACTTACCTTTACTACCTCCCCTCCCTTACCCCCATCCAACCTTTTTCCACATCCCATCCTTACCCATCTTTCTTCCTCCCCCCAACTTACGAAACCTGTGGTTAAAACTACATACTACGTACTGTAGGCAGCCTACATGAAGGCTGGCAGCAGGCTCCGTAGGCTTCACTGCGATAAACGTAGCGTGAAGGAGTTGATGCCGAGGCAAGCAGCGGCCGTGAAAGTGGCAGAGGCCGAATGAGGCAAGAGACGGTATTGTAGTGGTTGAGAGAGAGAGAGAGAGAGAGAGAGAGAGAGAGAGAGAGAGAGAGAGAGAGAGAGAGAGAGAGAGAGAGAGAGAGAGAGAGAGAGAGAGAGAGAGAGAGAGAGAGAGAGAGAGAGAGAATTACGGAAGAGTGTAGAACTGAAGAGTGACGAATGAGGGAGAAAGGGGGAGGGAGGTAGAGAAGAGAAGCAAAACTCAGAGAGCAAAGATGGAGAGAGACAGACAGACACAGAATGTCAGAGAGAGCGAGGGGAAAGAGATGAGAGGGAGGGAAAAGGGCGCAATGGAAGATGGAGAGAGGAATGAAGAAGAAAAAAATAAAGAGGGAATGAAAGAATAGAGCATGATCGATTTACTGAATAATTAGGAGGCGGAGGAGGAGTGTAGCAGATTGCTTCTTGCGCCTCGTCTTGTTGCAGGCGTCCTGGTTGTTGCAGGAGTCCTGGTTGTTGCAGGCGTTCTGGTTGTTGCAGGAGTCCTGGTTGTTGCAGGAGTCCTGGTTGTTGCAGGAGTCCTGGTTGTTGCAGGAGTCCTGGTTGTTGCAGGAGTCCTGGTTGTTGCAGGCGTCCTGGTTGTTGCAGGCGTCCTGGTTGTTGCAGGAGTCCTGGTTGTTGCAGGCGTCCTGGTTGTTGCAGGAGTCCTGGTTGTTGCAGGAGTCCTGGTTGTTGCAGGAGTCCTGGTTGTTGCAGGAGTCCTGGTTGTTGCAGGAGTCCTGGTTGTTGCAGGAGTCCTGGTTGTTGCAGGAGTCCTGGTTGTTGCAGGAGTCCTGGTGTTGCAGGAGTCCTGGTTGTTGCAGGAGTCCTGGTTGTTGCAGGAGTCCTGGTTGTTGCAGGAGTCCTGGTTGTTGCAGGCGTCCTGGTTGTTGCAGGAGTCCTGGTTGTTGCAGGAGTCCTGGTTGTTGCAGGAGTCCTGGTTGTTGCAGGAGTCCTGGTTGTTGCAGGAGTCCTGGTTGTTGCAGGAGTCCTGGTTGTTGCAGGAGTCCTGGTTGTTGCAGGAGTCCTGGTTGTTGCAGATACCTCATGAACAGACTGTGAGCATCGTCTGATGGCAACTGCAACATTGGAAACCAAGAAAAATAAAAACCACCGTGCCTGAGCAGCGTCACCGAAGCCAGAACTTTGAGAAGCTTTAAATACTGGGTTTAAATATATATTCAGCAGGACAGGTTTCTGGCTGCAGCTGTAAAATGCATATAGAAGCCTGATATGTTTACACTATCATATATTAAGTGAGCAATAGAGCTAGGCCTAAAAATGCATACACAGTGTACACATTACTTACCTTAAAATATTTTCGTCTTTAGCTTATAGTGAGTTGTTAATATATTCATTGTAGGAAATCTGAGCGCTGTAAAGCGGGACCCGCCTGTACTTACCTATATATACTCACCTATATGTGGTTACTGGGGTCGATTCACAGCTCCTGGCCCCGCCTCTTCGCTAGTCGCTACCAGGCCCACTTTCTTCCCATAAGAAAAAGCCTTATCATACCTCTTCTTAATGCTATGTATGGATCCTGCCTCCACTACATCACTCTCCAGATTCTTCCACTTCCTGATAACTCTAAGACTTTGGATGGGTGCGAGTTAGACTTGCCTAGCAATGTCCCAGTAGGCCTCCTGCAGTGTTCCTCCATCCTTTTGAAGGTAGATGGTACAACGATACCGACGATTTGAATGTTAGTACAAAACTACGTATGTATGAAAGCACGTAAGTACATATATATATATATATGTTAGTACACACGTACATATGTATGACAGTACACAAGTACGATAGTACTTGTGTACTTGTGTATGATAGTACATATGTATGTTAAGTACATATTCATGATAGTACACAAGTACATATGTATGATAGTACACAAGTACATACATCTTTATTGGACAAGTGCCGGTCCTTGGACCTCAATCACTTGAAATGATCATTTGGAGTGACCAGGACCCAACACGGACCGTATCCAGGTTGGAGAGTTTGAGAAAGACCTGCCTAGTATGGGCTGGTAGGCTTGCTGCAGTGTTCCTGCATTCTCATGTTCTTATAAGTGTATGTCCTCGTGTCCTCTCATCCTTATGTTCTCATTTCATTTTGGTTATGTATTCTTCTCTATACAAACAATTGTTTCAGCTGGAGCATTGTCTGTGAGAGCTGGAACATTGTGTGAGAGCTGGAACATTGTCTGTGAGAGCTGGAACATTGTCTGTGAGAGCTGGAACATTGTCTGTGAGAGCTGGAACATTGTCTGTGAGAGCTGGAATATTGTCTGTGAGAGCTGGAACATTGTCTGTGAGAGCTGGAACATTGTGTGTGAGAGCTGGAACATTGTGTGTGAGAGCTGGAATATTGTCTGTGAGAGCTGGAACATTGTCTGTGAGAGCTGGAACATTGTGTGAGAGCTGGAACATTGTCTGTGAGAGCTGGAACATTGTCTGTGAGAGCTGGAACATTGTGTGAGAGCTGGAACATTGTGTGTGAGAGCTGGAACATTGTCTGTGAGAGCTGGAACATTGTCTGTGAGAGCTGGAACATTGTCTGTGAGAGCTGGAACATTGTGTGAGAGCTGGAACATTGTCTGTGAGAGCTGGAACATTGTGTGAGAGCTGGAACATTGTGTGTGAGAGCTGGAACATTGTGTGTGAGAGCTGGAACATTGTGTGTGAGAGCTGGAACATTGTGTGTGAGAGCTGGAACATTGTGTGTGAGAGCTGGAACATTGTGTATGAGAGCTGGAACATTGTGTGAGAGCTGGAACATTGTGTGTGAGAGCTGGAACATTGTGTATGAGAGCTGGAACATTGTGTGAGAGCTGGAACATTGTGTATGAGAGCTGGAACATTGTGTGTGAGAGCTGGAACATTGTGTATGAGAGCTGGAACATTGTGTGTGAGAGCTGGAACATTGTGTGTGAGAGCTGGAACATTGTGTATGAGAGCTGGAACATTGTCTGAGAGGAGCTGGAACATTGTGTGTGAGAGCTGGAACATTGTGTGTGAGAGCTGGAACATTGTGTGAGAGCTGGAACATTGTGTGAGAGCTGGAACATTGTGTGAGAGCTGGAACATTGTGTGTGAGAGCTGGAACATTGTATGAGAGCTGGAACATTGTGTGAGAGCTGGAACATTGTCTGAGAGGAGCTGGAACATTGTGTGAGAGCTGGAACATTGTGTGTGAGAGCTGGAACATTGTGTGTGAGAGCTGGAACATTGTGTGTGAGAGCTGGAACATTGTGTGAGAGCTGGAACATTGTGTGAGAGCTGGAACATTGTGTGTGAGAGCTGGAACATTGTATGAGAGCTGGAACATTGTGTGTGAGAGCTGGAACATTGTGTGTGAGAGCTGGAACATTGTGTGTGAGAGCTGGAACATTGTATGAGAGCTGGAACATTGTGTGTGAGAGCTGGAACATTGTGTGTGAGAGCTGGAACATTGTGTGTGAGAGCTGGAACATTGTGTGTGAGAGCTGGAACATTGTGTGTGAGAGCTGGAACATTGTCTGAGAGGAGCTGGAACATTGTGTGTGAGAGCTGGAACATTGTGTGTGAGAGCTGGAACATTGTGTGAGAGCTGGAACATTGTGTGTGAGAGCTGGAACATTGTTTGAGAGCTGGAACATTGTGTGAGAGCTGGAACATTGTGTGAGAGCTGGAACATTGTGTGAGAGCTGGAACATTGTGTGAGAGCTGGAACATTGTGTGTGAGAGCTGGAACATTGTGTGAGAGCTGGAACATTGTGTGAGAGCTGGAACATTGTGTGTGAGAGCTGGAACATTGTGTGTGAGAGCTGGAACATTGTGTGTGAGAGCTGGAACATTGTGTGAGAGCTGGAACATTGTGTGTGAGAGCTGGAACATTGTGTGTGAGAGCTGGTTTAGAAGAGACGAGAGAGACGGGAACTGCGGGAAGGAGAGATGTGAGGGGAGGTGAGACTTCTCGGTGAAGCTGGTATGAGGAACAAGGAAGAGGGAGAGGAGGAGGAGGAGAAACAGAGAAGAATGGACGAGATGTGAGAAGTGATAAGACTTTTGTGAAGGAGCTGAAATTATAACACGGGGAAGATGAATAAGGAAGAATCGAATATTAATTATTATTATTATTATTATTATTATTATTATTATTATTATTATTATTATTATTATTATTATTATTATTATTATTATTATTATTATTATTATTATTATTTAATTCATAAGGAAAGCTGACGAAACCATTATGGAATACTGACGTATATTCCGAGCGCCTTACGGAAGTCTCCCAGCTTACGCTGACAGATTTCAACACCTCGTATGAACCCCGTCCTGAGTAATGAAACATGACAGGAAAACAACAAACCATACCACTGGCAGTTAGATAGTCGTAAAACTCCAGACCGACGCGTTAGCCTTTGTTCCTTATGTTGCTTCTGTCATATAGAATACAGTAGCAGCACACTATTGTTGTATCAAATTCTGCTAAATAAATAAAAAAAAATGGGTGTCTTACAGCAGTAGGTTATTGGGAGACAACCAGATTCTCTCCATGGAATGGGAGGGTGTGGCTTCTGTTCTTATGATCAAGAGCCCGTCACCAGCATCAAGGCTCTGCCCTTGATGGTACCCAGCTGGAGGAACTAAGAGCTTGATGTCTAACTTCGCCAGTTGGAACTGAGGTTAAGCTGGGACGGATAGAGAGAAAAGTAAGAAAACGGATCTGTCAAACTTGTCGAGAGCAGAAGTGAAGTTATGAGTGAGGAGGAGGAGGACGTGGAGGAGGAGCAAGAGGAGGAAAGGGAGAAGGAATAAGAGGAGAAGAAGCAACAAGAGAAGGAAAAAGAAGGAAGGAGATAATCTCTTTAGGAAAATGTCTTGAAAGAACCTCTCATGATGAGAGACGTGTTGACATTTGGTTCACTTCTAATGGGATTGGTCAGACGCTGTTCAGGAGTTTTTGAACTTGGCTGAGACGTTATTAATTACGTTGCTTAGATGTTAACGTTTCTTAGATGTTAACGTTGTTAGATGTTATTTAATTGCAGATGAATTAGACACTTGGGTATCTTTATTCAAATAAAGTTACTCAGGTGTTGCATACCTGTCTATTTTATTAACTTGTTTATACTGAATGATATTAATGTTATAATATTTAATTTCTGTATGAACTTTGTCAGTGACGTTGTTTAGACAATGTTGTTTAGACGTTTACTGGTAGGCAAAGCAGAACATCCCTTGACCTGGCAATTGGTAGACAATCAGCATCAATCCAAGGAGAGGGAAGTCAGCCTTGGGTCAGAGGTCTTCCACCTGCATCAACGACCTTCCGGTGAGGGACAATTAATTACTGTGAGGGATCTTCTTGTGTCTTCAAAGTGCCGCCATTTAGTAACCTTCCTTGTTCTTCTGTTTGTGACCATAACAACCTAAAAATTACGTACCATAATTTCAAGAGAATGGCCCAGTTTATCCTCAGACTTCAATTTCAAGTGACTGAATGATCAAAACTTCAGTCTTTCCATAAGATTTATTACCTAAACATTTACCATCACATAATATTTACAATATTTACACCGAGAAGAATATATATCTCAGTGTATATGCACTAAAATATGATTTTAATCCTTATTTCAGGGATTAAAGAATTCTTGATAGGATTAATGACCCTCGCGCAGTCCATAGACTGTAAACCCCATTAACCAACCAGCTTTAGACTTACAGTTTATTTAACTAAATTTCCTCCCATTCTGAAGTTTTATATCACAAACCACATTAACAGGAGACTTTATTATCCAAACTTAAATTATCTGAATTAATCCTGTGGTTTTTATACCGAAATTTAATTAAGTCTTTCAGATTACTTAACTGCATGCAATTTAGTTATTAACTAGATTTACTGTAAACATCTGTGGTTTAGGTGGATTTACTACCCAAACATCAGTGGTTCAGGTGGATTTACTACCCAAACATCTGTGGAGAAAATTCTCCAAAGGAAGGGGGGTATGCGCCCTTTCTACCCTTGTTAAGGGCCCTCACCCTTTCCGCCCTTAGAAAGGGGCCAGACGAGGCGAGTCTGGTTGCGAAAAACAAATTAACTCATTCCAGATGTACTGACCACAGTGTGTCACGTGTTGTCTGACCAAGTAGCAGCGAGTGTATATGTGAGTTAATAGACATTTGAGATAAATGTAACTCTTTGCCGTAACAGGAAAATTATAGTAAACTGTTGTATTAGTTTCTACACTTGAACATTACAATCGTGTGCTACAGTGATTGAAGTATTTAGAGAACACAAACATTTTAATTGCCACTTGTAGCAGCATGTAGCAATTGTTGAAATTGTGCTGATATCAGCATGCCAAGCACCACGAGGCACCACGAGGCACCACGAGGCACCACGAGGCACCACGAGGCACCACGAGGCTGCACGAGGAGTCAGAATGAATTCGGCCTCCGAACGGGTCATACGGCGACGAAGGGTTTAACCTAACAAAGACATTAGTCGTACGCATCCATTATTCTAATTTAATCTCCACTAACGTCGGGAAATAAGATAAGAACTCTGTTCCAGCAATAACATCGCGGTATATTCAGAAGTGTGCGCAGCTTCTTATTACTGCTAAAAGACAAACGTAGAGACAATCGCAAGTGAACTCCATCGAAACAAGACGGTGACTCATCAGCGGCATTCTACAATCAAGACAGCATTTCCGCCGTATATGGTGGAGTCAACACCATCGCTCATGTTACACGAGCAAGGTATGGTTTTTATGTTCTTGTCAGACAGGGGACTACACAGTTCTTGTATGTCAAGAGCATCAAAATTTACCTATTGACGGCAGTTATGCGTGGACTTTTAAGTCCAAACACGTGAGTGTTAAATCAGTCTTGAGTTAATGACTGACGATATGAGCATACGCTCCTTTGGGGCAATATTTTATAACCACGTGTTTTTACCATACAGCCCTGTGGGGAATGAGGCCATTGATGAATCCTCTGTGAAGAAGTCGGGGATGGCTGTGACTTCTTGAATTCATCAATAAGCTAAGTAGCAAGCTTAACAGTTCATTATATCGTAGGAGCACATTCCTCCACAACATCAGTGGTTCAGGTGGATTTACTACCCAAACATCAGTGGTTTAGGTGGATTTACTACTCAAACATCAGTGGTTTAGGTGGATTTACTACCCAAACATCAGTGGTTCAGGTGGATTTACTACCCAAACATCAGTGGTTCAGGTGGATTTACTACCCAAACATCAATGGTTCAGGTGGATTTACTACCCAAACATCAGTAGTTTAGGTGGATTTACTACCCAAACATCAATGGTTCAGGTGGATTTACTACCCAAACATCAGTGGTTCAGGTGGATATACTACCTAAACTTCCCTATATCAGGTGGCTTTACTACCTAAATTTCTGCATATCAGAAGGGTTTACTACCCAAATTTCTGTCTGTAAGATAAACTACCTAAATTCTTATCCATCAGGTGGGCTTAGTGCCTAAGCTTCAAGCGTCCGGACGACTTAATTACCTAAACTTTTAATCATTGAGGTACACAGCTTATTAAGCTTCAAGCTTCCAGGCCAAGGTGATTACCTGAATAACGTCGGCTGAGGCAGCGAAAGTGTGATCGTTCCATGTATATGAATGTTACTTGATGAAGGTATGTAAATGTATATATCGTAGCGAGAGGGAGCGAGAGGGAGAGAGAGGGAGCGAGAGGGAGAGAGAGGAAGCGAGAGGGAGAGAGAGGGAGCGAGAGGGAGAGAGAGGGAGCGAGAGGAAACCAGAAAAAAAGGATGAGACTGGGAATGAAAGAGAGAGAGAGAGAGAGAGAGAGAGAGAGAGAGAGAGAGAGAGAGAGAGAGAGAGAGAGAGAGAGAGAGAAAGAGAGTGTGTGTGAAATATAACGTAATTAGTCTATGATAACATATAGGAAAAACACCCAGCTGAGCTTAAGGACTATTTCAGAGGCTATGGCTATGTGCTGAGTACTAACTACAGTCAATCTACCACTAGTTATGTTTTGAGAAATGAGGTAGTTAGCATATAATACCAGGATAGAAATGAGTACAATGACGTATAGAACTGAGTACCATGATGTATACGAATGAGTATTATGACTTATAGAACTTGAGTACCATGACGTATAGAAATGAGTACCATGACGTATAAAAATCTACACCATGATGTATTGGAATGAGTATCAAGACGTATAGAAATAAGTACCATGACATATAGGAATAAGTACCAAGACTTATAGAAAAAGTGTATGTGTATATAATTGGAGAGATGAAATTATAATTGGATTTCTACCGACACCACAACAGCCACTAATACTACTACTTCCACAACCACTAATACCACAACTACTGCTACGACTACTACTAGTACCACAACTACTACTACGACCACTAATACCACAACTATTGCTACTACTACTAGTACCACAACTACTACTACGTTCATTAATACCACAACTACTACTACGACCACTAATACCACTAGTATTTCTTCTGCTACTCCTACTACTACTACTACTACTTCTTCCACTACTACTACTGCTATCTTTTATTAAAATTATTACTACTACCACCACTACTATTACTTCTACTACTACCACTACGACTACAACTTCTACTACTAGTACTGTTTCTACAAATACTACTACACCACTTGAGTCAACTGATCAGCACAAGTATATAAGTAAACTGACGTCTGGCTATTACATCTATTCTTTCCGACCCTCAAAGGGTATTTTGAAAGATCTATTCCTCCTTATGAAAAAAAAAAATATAGAATACGTTACAAAAAAAAAAATATTGAAAATATGCAGAAATATAACTAAGTACAGTGGTACCTCGGTTTACGATGGTCCCCAAACTCGCCCTTTTATGTAAGTTTATTTTTTTAAATGCTTTTGTAAGTGTATTTTTGGGGGTCTAAAAGGACTAGTCTATTTTACATCATTCCTTATGGGGATAAATTCGTTTAGTAATGGCACTTGAACAGCATTCTGGAACGAAAAAATATCGTAAACCGAGGTACCACTTAAATGTAAAACAAACATGAAATTTTCCTAACTGAAGCAAATAATGAAAATAAAATACATAAATGAATATCGTGAAGCGAAGCTAATATATACAACGGACAGATGGTCCTCCGATGTCCCGATGGACGTGTCAAGCAGCTCTTAGGATCCACGATGTGTATGAGCGAGAAGCCTTTGTGATACAAGGTAGTCGCTGGTGGACGCGACTCTGGAATAAACTTCAGCCAAGACTGAGAGCACAGACGACAATAGTCTCACTGATGGAAGATGTTGGCTTTGCATACTCGATGGAGGTTTACTGCAGGGCTCTGAAGACAACAGATGATCAACTAACAAGGGTGAAGCGACACGCTGCTGGGTTCAGTTAAAGATGAAGCTAACTTTCTGATCTAGTGCATAGATCAAGCTGTCCGCCTGGTCTCGCTGGTCTCAAGTGACCCAAAAAAAATAGAAACCCGGACACGCAGTCACTCATATGACAGTCAAAAATCCTTTAAAGAAATGGTGAGGACTAAGAAAAATTACGCTAAAATACGTATGTCAAATCAAGTCCGGTTACACTAACAAAATTCAACACCCGTAATATAAAAAGAAATAAGAGTGAGAAACCATACTTACTTGGTGGGAGCAGGAAGTCAAGTAATGTCCAATATGCCAGGAGAGCCCCACGCTAACTCCCACGAGAGCCCCACGCTAACTCCCACCGGGTGGAGAAGGGGTGGGGTAGAGAGGAGCGATGCACACCCAATACTTAACAACCATTCAACCATTTATACTATCTCCACCATTCATTTATGCTTCCACTCTCATCTAACGAACTTTTTTCCTCACATATGCCTAAATTTTTTTCTCTATTTTCAGCTTTCTTGGTATATTTTACAACTCTATCTTCAAAATTCTGCCTCTCTGGCACTGAGAAACGTCACGGCAGCAGATGAAATAATCTGAGCTCATAACACTTTCACAGAGCGTAGACACATTAATTAAATAGCGTCAATGGACCAAATGAAATCTCTGGCCCACAGCTGGTTCCAACTTGATCCTGTTCTCTGCTTGCAGGTTTCAGAACAATCAAAGTTTAATAAAGGCGAAGCTAGGTAAGACTTGTATATGATGTTAGGTAAGGCTTGTAAATGATGTTAGGTAAGACTTGTAAATGATGTTACGTAAGACTTGTAAATGATGTTAGGTAAGACTTGTAAATGATGTTAGGTAAGACTTGTAAATGATGTTAGGTAAGGCTTGTAAATGATGTTAGGTAAGACTTGTAAATGATGTTAGGTAAGACTTGTAAATGATGTTAGGTAAGACTTGTAAATGATGTTAGGTAAGGCTTGTAAATGATGTTAGGTAAGACTTGTAAATGATGTTAGGTAAGGCTTGTAAATGATGTTTGGTAACATTTGTAAATGATGTTAGGTAAGGCTTGTAAATGATGTTAGGTAAGACTTGTAAATGATGTTAGGTAAGACTTGTAAATGATGTTAGGTAAGTCTTGTAAATGATGTTAGGTAAGGCTTGTAAATTATGTTAGGTAAGGCTTGTAAATGATGTTTGGTAGGGCTTGTAAATGATGTTAGGTAAGGCTTGTAAATGATGTTTGGTAAGGCTTGTAAATGATGTTAGGTAAGCTTTGTGAATGATGTTAGGTAAGGCTTGTAAATGATGTTAGGTAAGGCTTGTAAATGATGTTAGGTAAGGCTTGTAAATGATGTTAGGTAAGGCTTGTAAATGATGTTAGGTGAGATTTGAAAATGATGTTAGGTAAGGCTTGTAAATGATGTTAGGTAAGACTTGTAAATGATGTTAGGTAAGACTTGTAAATGATGTTAGGTAAGGCTTGTAAATGATGTTAGGTAAGGCTTGTAAATGATGTTAGGTAAGACTTGTAAATGATGTTAGGTAAGACTTGTAAATGATGTTAGGTAAAACTTGTAAATGATGTTAGGTAAGACTTGTAAATGATGCTAGGTAAGGCTTGTAAATGATGTTTGGTAACATTTGTAAATGATGTTAGGTAAGGCTTGTAAATGATGTTAGGTAAGACTTGTAAATGATGTTAGGTAAGACTTGTAAATGATGTTAGGTAAGTCTTGTAAATGATGTTAGGTAAGGCTTGTAAATGATGTTAGGTAAGGCTTGTAAATGATGTTTGGTAAGGCTTGTAAATGATGTTAGGTAAGGCTTCTAAATGATGTTAGGTAAGGCTTGTAAATGATGTTAGGTAAGATTTGTAAATGATGTTAGGTAAGGCTTGTAAATGATGTTAGGTAAGACTTGTAAATGATGTTAGGTAAGTCTTGTAAATGATGTTAGGTAAGGCTTGTAAATGATGTTAGGTAAGGCTTGTAAATGATGTTTAGTAAGGCTTGTAAATGATGTTAGGTAAGGCTTCTAAATGATGTTAGGTAAGGCTTGTAAATGATGTTAGGTAAGCTTTGTAAATGATGTTAGGTAAGGCTTGTAAATGATGTTAGGTAAGGCTTGTAAATGATGTTAGGTAAGGCTTGTAAATGATGTTAGGTAAGGCTTGTAAATGATGTTAGGTAAGGCTTGTAAATGATGTTTGGTAAGGCTTGTAAATGATGTTAGGTAAGGCTTGTAAATGATGTTAGGTAAGGCTTGTAAATGATGTTAGGTAAGGCTTGTAAATGATGTTAGGTAAGGCTTGTAAATGATGTTAGGTAAGGCTTGTAAATGATGTTAGGTAAGCTTTGTAAATGATGTTAGGTAAGGCTTGTAAATGATGTTAGGTAAGACTTGTAAATGATGTTAGGTAAGACTTGTAAATGATGTTAGGTAAGTCTTGTAAATGATGTTAGGTAAGGCTTGTAAATTATGTTAGGTAAGGCTTGTAAATGATGTTAGGTAAGGCTTGTAAATGATGTTAGGTAAGGCTTGTAAATGATGTTAGGTAAGGCTTGTAAATGATGTTAGGTAAGATTTGTAAATGATGTTAGGTAAGGCTTGTATATGATGTTTGGTAAGATTTGTAAATGATGTTAGGTAAGACTTGTAAATGGTGTTAGGTAAGTCTTGTAAATGATGCTAGGTAAGTCTTGTAAATGATGTTAGGTAAGGCTTGTAAATGATGTTAGGTAAGACTTGTAAATGATGTTAGGTAAGACTTGTAAATGATGTTAGGTAAGTCTTGTAAATGATGTTAGGTAAGGTTTGTAAATGATGTTAGGTAAGAGTTGTAAATGATGTTAGGTAAGGCTTGTAAATGATGTTAGGTAAGACTTGTAAATGATGTTAGGTAAGACTTGTAAATGATGTTAGGTAAGTCTTGTAAATGATGTTAGGTAAGTCTTGTAAATGATGTTAGGTAAGGCTTGTAAATGATGTTAGGTAAGAGTTGTAAATGATGTTAGGTAAGACTTGCAAATGATGTTAGTTAAGACTTGTAAATGATGTTAGGTAAGGCGTGTAAATGATGTTAGGTAAGGCTTGTAAATGATGTTAGGTAAGACTTGTAAATGATGTTAGGTAAGACTTGTAAATGATGTTAGGTAAGTCTTGTAAATGATGTTAGGTAAGTCTTGTAAATGATGTTAGGTAAGGCTTGTAAATGATGTTAGGTAAGAGTTGTAAATGATGTTAGGTAAGACTTGCAAATGATGTTAGTTAAGACTTGTAAATGGTGTTAGGTAAGGCGTGTAAATGATGTTAGGTAAGGCTTGTAAATGATGTTAGGTAAGGCTTGTAAATGTTAGGTAAGACTTGTAAATGATGTTAAGTAAGGCTTGTAAAAGATGTTAGGTAAGGCTTGTAAATGATGTTAGGTAATTCTTGTAAATGATGTTAGGTAAGGCTTGTAAATGATGTTAGGTAAGAGTTGTAAATGACGTTAGGTAAGACTTGCCAATGATGTTAGTTAAGACTTGTAAATGATGTTAGGTAAGGCTTGTAAATTATGTTAGGTAAGGCTTGTAAATGATGTTAGGTAAGGCTTGTAAATGTTAGGTAAGACTTGTAAATGATGTTAGGTAAGGCTTGTAAATGATGTTAGGTAAGGCTTGTAAATGATGTTATGTGAGACTTGTAAATGAGCTGGAGTAGGTAACACCTCTTAGCTTGCAAATAAAGGTAGGAACTCTTAACCTAACCTTGCAAACACCTTCAAATATTATAGAGTAGATAGAGTAACTATGTACATTCATTGATACAACACACACACACACACACACACACACACACACAAACATATATATATATATATATATATATATATATATATATATATATATATATAATATATATATATATATATATATATATAATATATATATATATATATATATATATATATATATATATATATAAAAGAGAGAGAGAGAGAGAGAGTGATAAAGATGATAAAATTAAATAAATAGAATGAGAAGAGAAATTAAAAGAGAGAAGAGAGAGAGAGAGAGAGAGAGAGAGAGAGAGAGAGAGAGAGAGAGAGAGAGAGAGAAGGTAGCCAGGAAGTTAATAAGGAAGTAACCAAGCGAGGAGTTCCACTAGGTAATCCCTAAAGGGTGTTAATTACCGCCTGTCACCTGCCTCCTGCTCCTAGGTGCAGGTGAGCTGGAAATTAATGTTATTTCCACTTACTTGCAAATAGGTTCCTACTCCGAATTATTTTTTCTTAAATGGAAAGTAAGGTTTAATGCCTATCTACTGCACGATGATCATTAAGACTGCATATAATCTCCTCACAGCCAGTAGATAATGCTTTTGTATTTAATATAGAGAATATAGTAAGCTCTCAGAGGACACCCGCTGATATATAACCCGACGTTTCGATCCGACTTTTCCCAGTGACGGTATTGTGCCACTTTGTTGTTTGATATACACTGAGTACGTTTTTAGTCAGTATATCTCAGCCAACCTTTGTATTCCATACTTATTCACTATATTTGCTCTGTCTCATTTTTTTTACGGAAGTGTGATTCTTTTATGGATCCTGATCCTGATAATGGTGATTCTTCACAGAAAAGTTGATTTACCAAGTAAATATATATAATATATATATATATATATATATATATATATATATATATATATATATATATATATATATATATATATATATATATATATATATATATATATATATATACAAACACTGATCTCTGGTCGATGGAGACTAGAACCTACGAACCTTGCAACAAGGTACGCAGTGCTTTACCGACCGTACCGCACTCGTCCAATACCTTGGCGCCCAGCTCACTCTAGACGTTGATCCAAGGCAGCCAGCTTTCATGAAGGTGGCTTATATATATATATATATAAAAGGTGAGAAAAAAGGTGAGTGGTGCATTGAGGTATCTGTGGAGACAAAAAACGTTATCCATGGAGGCAAAGAAGGGAATGTACGAAAGTATAGTGGTACCAACACTCTATATGGGTGTGAAGCATTGGGTTGCAAATGCTGCAGCGAGGAGGTGGCTGGAGGCAGTGGAGATGTCCTGTCTAAGGGCAATGTGTGGTGTAAATATTATGCAGAAAATTCGGAATGTGGAAATTAGGAGAAGGTGTGGAGTTACTAAAAGTATTTGTCAGAGGGCTGAAGAGGGGTTGTTGAGGTGGTTTGGTCATTTAGAGAGAATGGATCAAAGTAGAATGACTTGGAGAGCGTATAAATCTGTAGGGAAGGAAGGCGGGGTAGGGGTCGTCCTAGAAAAGGTTGGAGGGAAGGGGTAAAGGAGGTTTTGTGGGCGAGGGGG
Source organism: Cherax destructor (assembly GCA_009830355.1). Lineage (NCBI taxonomy): Eukaryota > Metazoa > Arthropoda > Malacostraca > Decapoda > Parastacidae > Cherax > Cherax destructor. The sequence goes on along the minus strand of WNWK01004214.1, from coordinate 106,603 downwards.
TTGGACTTCCAGCAAGCATGTGAGCGTGTTAGATAGGAGTGAATGGAGTCGAATGGTTTTGGGACATGACGATCTGTTGGAGTGTGAGCAGGGTAACATTTTGTGAAGGGATTCAGGAAGCCAGTTAATTGATTTAGTTGGACGTGAGTCCTGGAAATGGGAAGTACAATGCCTGCACTTTAAAGGAGGGTCTGAGATAGTGACAGCTGGGAGGGACTTTTCTCAGCTGTCGTATCTGAGCTCCTCTGCAAAGACAGTGATTATGTATGAGTGTGGTGAAAGTGTTGAATGATGATGAAAGTATTTTCTTTTGGGGATTTTCTTTCTTTTGGGTCACCCTGCCTCGGTGGGAGACTGAAATAAAATTATTAAAATATATATATATATATATATATATATATATATATATATATATATATATCCTAGGTAGTAGGTTGGTAGACAGCAGCCGCCTAGGGAGGTACTACCGTCCTGCCAAGTGAGTGTAAAACGAAAGCCTGTATTTGTTTTACATGATGGTAGGATTGCTGGTGTCTTTTTCTGTCTCATAAACATGCATGATTTCAGGTATGTCTTGTTACTTCTACTTACACTTAGGTCACACTACACATTCATGTACAAGCATATATATACACACCCCTCTGGGTTTTCTTCTATTTTCTTACTAGTTCTTGTTCTTATTTCCTCTTATCTCCATGGGGAAGTGGAACAGAATTCTTCCTCCGTAAGCCATGCGTGTCGTAAGAGGCGATTAAAATGCCGGGAGCAAGAAATTAACAGAAGAAAATGGATCGAAATAAAGTTTTCTTGATCCGAAGCTACCCTCCTCTTCCTCGGATCATCTCCGGTTATCTTTTCATTCACCAGGAGTTGTATAACTCTTACAGATTTAGCGTTTTCTTTGGAATACAGCAATGACGATAATAGTGAAGCATATTGAAAGTTCACTCAATACTAGGTACGAGCACTCTAGGTTTGAGCACTCGAGGATTCAACACTCAAGGATTCAACACTCATTATATATATATATATATATATATATATATATATATATATATATATATATATATATATATATATATATATATAATAATATATATATATATATATATATATATATATATATATATATATATATATATATATATATATATATATATATATATATATATATATATATGATAAATCCAGTACTCGGCGCATCTGCATCAATTCTCCTCACCGAATTAACAACTTTTGTCAACAACTGCCTGGTTGGGCGAATCCTAGAAGAAATTAATCCTTTCTTTTTTGGAGCCTCATTATGCGCTTTGAAGAAGAAGGATGGGGGAATCAGACCCATTGCTGTTGGTAACACCCTTCGCCGTCTAGTTGCCAAAGCAGCAGTAAGAAACATTCGCCTAGAAGCTGCCAGTTTACTCCAGCCACACCAACTGGGCTTTGGGGTCTCTCAAGGCAGTGAAGCCGCAGCTCATGCGGCAAGAGCCTACATCAGGGACCTACCAGAAGACAAGGCCGTAGTCAAACTTGACTTTAGAAATCCCTTTAATATGGTGAAGAGAGATGTGGTCTTGCCAGCCGTTCGGGATCGGTTCCCCAGTCTCTTTCCCTTCATTTCAGCTGGCTACAGCAAACCCTCGACTCTTTTGTTTGGGGAACATGAAATTCCCTCATCTGAGGGTGTTCAGCAAGGTGATCCACTCGCTCCACTTCTCTTCTGTTTGGCAGTGAGCTCAACATCTGGTACCTTGATGATGGCACTCTGGCGGGTACTGAGGAGTCCCTGTTAGAGGACCTACAACGGGTGAAGACACAGGACTCATCCTCAATCCCTCAAAGTGTGAAATCATCACCACAAACCAGGAAATAATCAATGGGGTGCGAACAATCCTCCCAGAAGTCACTACTACCACTCCATCCAACAGTACCCTCCTGGGAGCACCGCTGGGTCACCAGGCCATCGACACGGTCCTCAAGGACAAATTGAATGAGCTGAAAAGAATGGAGGAGAGAATAAGTGATCTTGATGCCCATGATGCCCTGTATCTCCTCACAAGGTGTCTTACTATGCCAAGACTCACTTACTTCTTGAGGTGCGCACCCTCTTTTGACAACCCAACACTTGACGAGTATGACGCACACCTGAGATCAACCTTTAAGAAGGCACTGAATCTGTCACTAGAGGATCAGAATGGGAGCAGTGCGACTGGGAGGTATAGAGGTGCGCAAAGCAAGGCAGGTAGCTTTACCTGCATTTCTGTCATCGTGTTTGGCCTCCTGTGGATTAGTCAAGAAGATTGTCCCTGAACGTTTGAGAGGTGTAGTGGGAGCTCAAGACCCCAGGTTCATTGAAGCAGCCGTGTGGTGGGACATCCTGGCAGACTCCTCCAGTAGACCAGCTCCTCTCAAAGAGCACAAACAGTCCCATTGGGACAAACCGATCATGGAAAAAATTGCCAACACAATGCTCACCAACGCTTCAGGAAAGGACAAAGCTCGTCACCTAGCGATGAAGGCCCCACACTCAGGAGATTTCCCAATTCCTCTCTGGGGAATCGACTCGACCCACAGGCCATTCGGATTGGTGTTGCGCTTCGCTTAGCCGCCCCCATACTCACCGAACATAACTGTATTTGCGGCAGGGCGACGGCTGATCAATTCGGACTTCATGGTCTCGTGTCACACATCAGAAGGGATGTATGCTAGACATGAGGAGATCAATGACATCATAAAGAGAAGCCTCGCCACAGCCCATTGCCCAGCTCAACGGGAACCCCAAGTGCAGAGGTCTGATGGAAGTCAAAAGCGTCCTAATGGAGCAACTATGCTACCGTGGAAGGATGGTAAGAAGATTGTTTGGGACTACACCTGTGCTGCCACAATGGCAGACACCTACTTGCCATACTCCGTAGCCGAAGGGGGTGGAGCTGCCAGCCACAGGGAGACCCAGAAGACTCGCAAATATGAAGGCCTTTCCCCTTGCTATAACTTCATGCCAATAGGGTCGGAGACCCTTGGAGCATGGGGCAAGTGTGCTCTAAAGTTTCTCAAAGAGCTGGGTGAAAAACTCATCACAGAAACCAAGGACCACAGGGCGACCAGCTTCCTCTTTCAGAGACTCAGTGTTGCGATCCAGAGGGAAAATGCCTGCAGCATTCTGGGCACGCGGCCCACTGCCGGGGAGCTGGACGAAGTATTTGACATGTAGCTCTGAGTTGTTATCTATGTTGTTTCACTCCCTATTGTATTCTTGTCAATGTATTTTGTCTTGAAATAAAGTTTATATATATATATATATATATATATATATATATATATATATATATATATATATATATATATATATATATATATATATACATATGTATGTGTGTGATAATGTCTCAGGTGTACAGAGATAAGAGTCGATTCAGTAGTAGGACTATCAGTGGCCGAGTATTAGCGGAAAGTGGACTCACACATATCGCACATCAGCCCCGTGTGCCGCCGAATACAAATTGAGTGGGCTGTGGAGGCGGGTGTGGGCGGACGAGCCCGTTGGCCGGGTAATGCAGTATGGAAATGCCAGAGATTACGTGTGAACGCTCATGTCCGTGGAAGAGTCGTGGAGATGACGCTTCCAGCTGCTGGCTTGCTCAACAAAAACAATAGCTGAGGTAAAGTGAAATAATTGAGTGAATTTTGTGTACAACCCTGTGTGTGCGTGTGTGTGTGTGTGTGTGTGTGTGTTTGTGTGTTTGTGTGTGTGTGATAAGATAAGATTTTCTTCAGATTTTTAACCCAGGAGGGTTAGCCACCCAGGATAACCCAAGAAAGTCAGTGCGTCATCGAGGACTGTCTTATTTCCATTGGAGTCCTTAATCTTGTCCCCCCAGGATGCGACCCACATCAGTCGACTAACACCCAGGTACCTATTTGCTGCTAGGTGAACATGACAACAGGTGTAAGGAAACACGTCGAAATGTCTCCACCCCGCCGGGAATCGAACTCGGGCCCACCGTGTGTAAAGCGAGAGCTTTAGCCACCAGACCACCGTGGCACATTCACATCTATTCGTGTGTGTGTTTATATTTTTGTTTTTGTAGCTACACGAACTGAGTTTAGTTATTTGTGTCCTATCAGAATTTTATATGCTATATATTTTTTGCAATTTCCATTTTTAATTATAATATTATATATATATATATATATATATATATATATATATATATATATATATATATATATATATATATATATATATTTATTTACTATGACTTTAACCAGACATATTGAGTTTATCTAAGATAGTCGCAGTGTATATACAGTTGGATATGGGTTATCCAGGTTACAAAATTAAACCCACATTTCTAGTCCTGTACCCACCAAAAATTTCAGCATCACAAAGTTTGTTGGATTTCCACGTTTATTGATGTAAAATATACAGCAGTTTGAAACAAACAGCGCGATCCTCGTTTTTCATAGTGAAATGGTAAGGGTAACCGCGTCCCTGTGGGTTAATTTCTGTTATGAGAGCTTATGGATGTTAACACAGTAATTGTATGGACTTGCTACCCCCACTGGCCGAACCAATAGTCAGGCGTTGATTTATATACGTCACGAAATATTGCATACCATTAAAAACAGCAAAGTATCTGTCGGATGTAAAATATTTTGTGGGTCGTCGAGTTTGTATTTCATCAATGCTCTTTAATATGCGCTGCAAAACAGGGCGTTGTAGTGTACGATCCCATCACCAGGGATAGCTATTAATGCTTTGTGGTGTTTGATCCTGTTACCTGGAAGACTTGTTGGTGCACTGTGGAGCTCAGTCGCTTGTGGTCACTCTCTTTAGAGTATTGATCGGTGCTGATATCAATGTACTAAAGTAAGATATGCGGGAAAATGTGTAGAATAAGGCCAGTGAAAGTCAGGGGAGCTTTGGGCACAATAAGAGAACATTATATCAACATTCGTGATCTTCAAGAGAAAACTCGACAATTTCTCCGCTAAGTGCCGGATCAACCAGGCTGTAATGGATGTGTGCCAGAGTGCCGCCAGCAGCAACAGCCTAGTTGACTAGACAAGCGTCAGACAAGCCTGGTCTAGGGACAGGCTGCAGGAATAGAAAATTATCGAAACCTATCAAAGGTATTTCAAATGTAAAGTTAAAGAACGAGAAAAGGTTTGTGGTGTTTGATCCCAGCAGCAGTCAGGAGTGCAAGGAAGGTTATAGTGTTCGATTGAGTCGTTAGGCATGACTGGTGGTGCATGGCGGTGTTCGATACCATCACCAGAAAGGGTTGGTGATGGATTGTGGTGTTCCATCCCATCACCAGGAAGGACTCGTGATCCATTGCTGCCTCTCGATCCCATCACCACCTAGAGCTGACTCTGCCTTGTGGATGTGGACCCAGTCACCAGGCATGCCATATGGTGACCTCCGACATTGGAAAGTTGTGAAAAAAAAGGGAAACGGAGTAAAGAGCCTCAGCACTCGAAAGGATTGTGGAGGACGCTGAAAGAGTATATTGCTTTCTCGCTTGAGGGGACTCACACGGCGGACACACTCCACCGGGGAAGATCCTTTGTGAGATGTTTCTTGTGGACATATGCAGCATCTGGAGTGTAAAATGGATGAGTATTCCTCGTGTAGAGTTTTGCAGGGGAGCTGAAAGACTAGGAGTTTTGCATTCGAGGTAGAGACAAACGAATGATTTTTGAATGTCTATACACGCCTATTTGTACCACCGATTTGTGGTTGCAGGGGTCGACTCACAGCTCCTGGCCCCCACCTCGTCGCTGATCGCTATGTCCACTTTCTCCCTGCTCTATGAGCTTTGTCGTATCTCTTCTTAAAGCTATGTATATATCCTGCCTCCACTACATCACTCTACAGATTGTTCCAATTCTTGATAAATCTATGGCTGAAGAAATACTTACTAACATCCCTATGACTCATCTGAGTTTTCAACTTGAAGTTGTGTCCCCTTGTTGCTGTGTCCCATCTCTGAAACATCATGTTCCTATCCACCCCGTCAATTCCTCTCAGTATTTTATTTATTATCATGTCCCCCCTATCCCTCCTGTCCTCTGAGTGTCAGCAGGTCGATTTCCCTTAACCTCTTCTCGAAACTTTTCTTGTTGCAAACCTTTGCACTTTCTTTAATTTCTTGACGTGCTTGACCAAGTGTGGGTTCCATACTGATGCTTCATACTCCAGTATGGGCTTGACGTACACGGTGTACAAAGTCTTGAATGATTCCTTACTCAGGTGTCGAAACGCTATTCTCAGGTTTGTCAGTCGATCATATGCTGGAGCAGTTATTTGGCTGATGTACGCCACAGAGATGTGCTCGGTATTATATTCACCCCAAGATCTTTTCCTTGAATAGTCTTTGGCCCCTTAGCCTGTATTCTGTCTGTGGTCTTCTTTGACATTCCCCAATCTTCATGACTTTGCAGTTGAGGGGATTAAACTCCAGGAGCCAGTTTTTGGACTAGGCTTGCAGCCTTTCCAGATCCCTTTGTAGTCCCACTTGATTCTCATCTGATTGAATTCTACGGAGCCCCGTGGCCTGGAGGCAAAAGCTCTCGCTTCATGCGGTGAGTGGTCCGGTTCGATTCCCGGCGAAGGGGTAGAAACGTTAGGCGTTTCCTTACACCGGTTGTCCATGTTCACCCATCAGTAATAATGGGTACCTGGGTGTTAGTCGACTTGTGTGGGTCGCATCCTGGGACAAAATTGACATAGTTTGCCCAAAATGCTCTGCATAACAAGAGGTTTTCTATATAGTAGTATGTCCTTGATGTTCTTGTAGAAATGAAGATATTAAGATTATTATTATTATATATAATTATTATTTTTTTTATTAACACTGTACTTCCCATCTCCAGGACTCAAGTCCGGCCTGCTGGTTTCCCTGAAACCCTTCATAAATGTTACCTTGCTCACACTCCAACATCACGTCAAGTCCTAAAAACCATTTGTTCCATACACTCCTATCAAATACGCTCACGCATGGTTGCTTGAAGTCCAAGGCCCTCGCACACAAAACCTCCTTTACCCCCTCCCTACAACTATTCCTAGGCCGACCCCTACCCAGCCTTCCCTCCACTACAGATCTATACTCTCTCGAAGTCATTCTATTTTGTTCCATCCTCGCTACATGTCCGAACCACCTCATCAATCCCTCCTCAGCCCTCTGGATAATAGTTTTGGTAATCCCGCACCTCCTCCTAATTTCCAAACTACGAATTCTCTGCATTATATTCACACCACACATTGCCCTCAGACATGACATCTCCACTGCCTCCAGCCTTCTCCTTGTTGAAACACACCACCCATGCTTCACACCCATATAAGAGTGTTGGTATAACTATACTCTCATACATTTCCTTTTGCTTCCACTGACAAGTCTCCACAAACTCCTAAGTCCACCACTCATCCTTTTTCCCTCATCAATTCAATGATTCACCTCATCCTTCATAGACCCATCTGCTGACATGTCCACTCCCAAATATCTAAATACATTCACCTCCTCCATACTCTCTCCCTCCAATCTGATATCCAATCTTTCGTTACCTAATTTTTTTGTTATCCTCATCACCTTACTCTTTCCTATATTCACTTTTAATTTTCTTCTTTTAAATATCCTACCAATCTCATCCGCCAACCTCTGCAACTTCTCTTCAGAATCTCCCAAAAGCACAGTGTCATCAGCAAAGAGCAACTGTGACAACTCCCACTTTGTGTTAGATTCTTTATCTTTTAACCCCACACCTCTTGCCAACTCCCGAGCATTCACTTCTCTTACAACCCCATCTATATATAAAGTGAATAACCATGGTGACATCACACATCCTTGTTTAAGGCCCACTTTAACTGGGAAAAAAATCTCCCTCTCTCCTACACACTCTAACCTGAGCCTCACTATCCTCATAAAAATTCGTCACTGCTTTCAGTAACCTACCTCCTATTCCATACACCTGCAATATCTGCTACTTTGCTCCCCCTATCCACCCTGTCATACGCCTTTTCCAAATCCATAAATGCCACAAAAACCTCTTTACCCTTATCTAAATACTGTTCACCTATATGTTTCACTGTAAACACTACCATAACTCTACCATACACTTTACCAGATATACTCAACAGACTTATTCCCCTATAATTTTTGCTCTCTTTTGTCCCCTTTGCCTTTATACAAAGGAACTATGCATGCTCTCTGCCAATCACTAGGTACCTTACCCTCGTTTCCATACATTTATTAAATAATAGCACCAACCACTGCAAAACTATATCCCCACCTGCTTTTAACATTTCTATCTTTATCCCATCAATCCCAGCTGCCTTACCCCCTTTCAGTTTTACTCACTGCCTCACGAACTTCCCCCACACTAACAATTGGTTCTTCCTCACTCCTACAAGATGTTATTTCTCCTTGCCGTATACATGAAATCACAGCTTCCCTGCCTTTATCAACATTTAACAATTCCTCAAAATATTCCCTACATCTTCCTGATACCTCTAACTCTCTATTTAATAACTCTCCTCTCCTATTTTTATCCGTCAAATCCAATCGTTCCCTAGGCTTTTTCAACTTATTAATTTCACTCCAAAACTTTTTCTTATTTTCAGCAAAAAATAAAAATATATTATATTATATTATATTATATTATTACATTATATTATATATTTATATTATATTATATTATTATATTATATATTATTAGCTTCACATCGTCTGCAAACACCTCTGAATCTATCCCTTCTGTCATGTCACTCATATATACTAGAAACAGCACAGGCCCTAGGACTGACTCTTTTGGAACTCCACTCATCACAAGCGCCAACTCTGACACCTCGCCACGTAAAAACACTCGTTGTTTCCTTCCTGTTAGGTATTCTTTGATCCACTGCAATACCTTTCTTGTTATTCCTGCCTGTTCTCTAGCTTTTGCACTAATCTCTTGTGCGGAACTGTGTCGAAGGCCTTCTTGCAGTCCATGAAAATGCAGCATACCCACCTCTCTTTTTCTCTCTCTCTCTTGTCTTACTTCTGTCACCTCGTCGTAAAACTCAAGCAGTTTTGTGACACAGGATTTCCCTTTCCTGAAACCGTGCTGGTTATCGTTTATGAGTTCATTCCTTTCTAGGTGTTCCATCACTCTTTTACTGATAAGCTTCTCCATGACTTTGCATACTATGTATGTCAGTGACAATGAACTGTAATTTAATGCCACCTACCTGTGTCCTTTCTTAAAGTTTGGGACTACATTTGCCGTCTTCCACACCTCAGGTAGTTGCCCAGTTTTAATGGATCTGTTGAAAAATGTTGTTAGTGGCACACACAGTGCCTCTGCTTCCTCTCTCAGGACCCATGGAGAGATGTTGTCCGGTCCCACTGCCTTTGAGGTATCTAGCTCACTTGGCAGCCTCTTCACCTCCTCCTCTGTTGTATGTAATGTGTCCAGCACTTGTTGGTGTACCCTTCCATCCTGGTTTGCTGGAGTCCTTTCTGTCTCCACTGAAAACACTTCCTTGAATCTCGTGTTGAGCTCCTCACATACTTCTTTGTCGTTTCTTGTGATCTTCCCTCCCTCCTTCCTCAGTCTGATTACCTCATCCTTGACTGTGTTTACCTAGTCATGTAGCTGTACAACATCTTTGGGTCAGATTTGGCTTTTGATGCTATATCATTCTCGTATTGCCGCTGGGCACATTCATTTCTGGCTGTTCGGCTAATCTCCTTATTTTCCTAGCTCCTTCGTCTTCTATACATTTTCCGTTCTTTAGTGCACTTAATTTTGGCCTATCTACACCTCTGAGTGAACCAAGGGCTCGTTTTGGTCTTCCTCTTGTTTCTCTTGCCCTTGGGTACAAACCTCTCCTCTGTTTCCTTGCATTTTGTGGTCATGTATTCCATCATTTCGTTTACTGTTTTTTTCCCACCAGTTCTTTTTTCCACTACACCTCGTGCAAGAAATTTCTCATGCCTGTGTAGTCCTCTCTTTTGTAGTTTGGCTTCTCCCATCCTACTCGTGTTGCTTCACTCTCCACTTTTAACTCTACAATGTTTTCGAAGTTCAGGACCACATGATCACTAGTTCCGAGGGGCCTTTCATATATGATGTCCTCAATATTAGAAATACTCAAGGTGAATATGAGGTCCAGCATTGCTGGTTCATTCTCTCCTCTCTCTGTCTGGTAGTGTCCCTGACATGTTGATGCATGAGGTATTCCAGTACTACCTCCATCATCTTGGCTCTCCTTGTTTCAGGTTTCCCATATGTCTCCAGGTTTTCCAGTCAATCTCCGTAAGATTGAAATCACCCACAACTAGTAACTTTGCCATACTCTTTTGGGCTCTTCTGGCCACCTCAGCTAGTATGTCCACCATTGCTCTGTTGCTCTCATCATATTCTTCTCTTGGCCACCTGCTATTCTGTGGTGGGATGTACATCACTGCAATCACCACATTGGGACCCCAGGTTTCAATTGTTCCTACTATGTAATCCCTAGATTCCATTCTGTCCATTCCTTCATTTCCTCAAATCTGTACTAGTTTTGATAAGCAGTGCAACTCCTTCCCCATCAGGATCTGATATCTGGTTGGAGATCACATCTGTTATCATCCCTGTGAACTTTGTTTCTGTGAGTGCTATAATGTCTAGGGATGTCTCCATGATTCTTTCATGCCACTTCTCATATTTATTTGTTTTTCAGTCTGTGTTGGTGTACCAAACCTTCAGCTGCTTTTCATATACTGTGGTCTGGGGGGTTTGTTGGAGTTGGAGAGAGTAGGAGATCTGACAGATACTATAGGGTGCTGCTGTGAAGGTGGAATTTTGTGTTGGGAAGGGTGGGACTATGGTTACAGAGTGTGGGTTGTTGTGGGTTAGTTTGCTTGGTTGCTGTGAGGTTGTCGGGAATCAGGGTCTTCTGTAGGGATGTTGTGTTTGCTCTTCCTCCTGAGTCTGGGTTCCCCTGCGCATCTCCATCCTTGACTCTCTTTCCTGCTCCGTACATCTCTAAATACTCTCTCATTTTCTGTCTGAATTCTCGTGTTCTGTCACGGTTAAGGTGATGAGTCTCTTAGTCGTGCTTTCTTCTGCAGGATCCTCTTTCACACCATTTCTGACTTGAAAATCAATTTGACTGAAAATCTATCATCCTAGTCTTGTCTTCCTCTTCTAACTCTATATTATTTTCATCCCCTTTTCCCTTCCCCTGTGTACTCACCTAATTGTACTCACCTAATTGTGGTTGCAGGGGTCGAGACTCAGCTCCTGGCCCCGCCTCTTCTCTGTTCGCTACTGGGTCTCTGCTCTCCCTGCTCCATGAGCTTTATCATACCTTGTCTTAAAACTATGTATGGTTCCTGCCTCCACTATATCTTTCTCTAGACTATTTCACTTCCTGACTACTCTATGGCTAAAGAAATGCTTCCTAACATCCCTTTGACTCATCTGAGTCTTCAGCTTCCAGTTGTGTCCCCTTGTTTCTGTGTTCCCTCTCTGGAACATCCTGTCACTGTGTGTGTGTGTGTACTCACCTATTTGTACTCACCTATTTGTGGTTGCAGGGGACGAGGCTCAGCTCCTGGCACCGCCTCTTAATCACATTCAACCTGTTTCACTGGTTTCTTGCCTCGTGTCCCCTGTCGTACTTATTCTTATAACTGTATTTTTTTCACTACTGCCTGTCAACCACAAGACTAATTCAAACTTCCATTCAACTCTCTGACATCGACCTTTTTTAGACTGTTTATCTCTAGCTGCCCTGTCACATACTCTGAGTGTCGTGTATATTTTTATGTCTCCCACATATACCCACGCACACACACACACACACACACACACACACACACACACATACACACAAACACACACACACACAGGAATATCCTGTGTCACAAACCTACTGGAGTTTTATGACAAGGTAACAGAAGTAAGACACGAGAGAGAGGGGTGGATAGACTTCATTTTCTTGGACTGCAAGTAGGCGTTCGACACAGTTCCTCACAAGAGGTTAATGGAAAAGCTAGAGGATCAGGCACACGTAACAGGAAAGGCACTGCAATGGATCAGAGAATATCTGAGAGGGAGGCAACAACGAATCATGGTACGTGATGAGGTGTCAGAGTGGGCACCTGTGACGAGTGGGGTTCCACAAGGGTCAGTCCTGGGACCGGTACTGTTTTTGGTATATGTGAATGACATAACGAAAGGGATAGACTCAGAAGTGTCCCTGTTTGCAGATGATGTGAAGTTAATGAAAATAATTAAATCAGTCGAGGATCAGGCAGGACTACAAAGAGACCTGGACAGGCTACAATCCTGGTCCAGTAACTGGTTCCTTGAATTTAACCCTGCCATATGTAAAGTCATGAATATCGGGGAAGGGCAAAGAAGACCGCAGACAGAGTATAGTCTAGGTGGCCAAAGACTGCAACCCTAACTCAAGGAAAAAGATCTTGGGGTGAGTATAATACTGAGCACATCTCCTGAGGCGCACATCAATCAAATAACTGCTGCAGCATACGGGCGGCTGGCAAACCTAAGAATAGCATTCCAATACCTCACTAAGGAATCGTTCAAGACTCTGTACACCATATACGTCAGGCCCATACTGGAGTATGCAGCACCAGTTTGGAACCCACACCTGGTCCAGCACGTCAAGAAACTAGAGAAAGTGCAAAGGTTTGTAACAAGACTAGTCCCAGAGATAAGGGGATTGTCCTACGAAGAAAGGTTAAGGGAAATCGGCCTGACGACACTAGAGGACAGGAGGGTTAGGGGGAGACATGATAACGACATATAAAATACTGCGAGGAATAGATAAGGTGGACAGAGACAAGATGTTCCAGAGAGGGGACACAGAAACAAGGGGTCACAATTGGAAGTTGAAGACTCCTATGAGTCAAAGGGATGTTAGGAAGTATTTCTTCAGTCATAGAGTTGTCAGGAAGTGGAATAGCCTAGAAAGTGACGTAGTGGAGGCAGGAACCATACATAGTTTTAAGACGAGGGGTGAGTATAACACCAGGAACATTTCCTGAGGCGCACATCAACCAAATAACTGCTGCAGCATACGGGCGCCTAGCAAACCTAAGAACAGCATTCTGACATCTTAATAAAGAATCGTACAGGACCTTGTACACTGTGTACGTTAGGCCCATACTGGAGTATGCAGCACCAGTTTGGAACCCACATCTAGCCAAGCACGTAAAGAAGCTAGAGAAAGTGCAAAGGTTTGCAACAAGACTAGTCCCGGAGCTAAGGGGTATGTCCTACGAGGAGAGGTTAAGGGAAATTGACCTGACGACACTGGAGGACGGGAGAGATAGTGGGGACATGATAACGACATATAACATACTGAGAGGAATTGACAAGGTTGACAGAGACAGAATGTTCCAGAGATGGGACACAGCAACAAGGGGACACAGTTGGAAGTTGAAGACTCAGATGAATCACAGGGATGTTAGGAAGTATTTCTTCAGTCACAGAGTAGTCGGGAAGTGGAATAGCTTGGGAAGCGATGTAGTGGAGGCAGGTTCCATACATAGCTTTAAGAAGAGGTATGATAAAGCTCATGGCGCAGGGAGAGTGACCCAGTATCGGCCAGTGTAGAGGCGGGGCCAGGAGCTATGTCTCGACCCCTGCAACCACAACTAGGTGAGTACAACTAGGTGAGTACACACACACACACACACACACACACACACACACAAACACACATACACGCCCCGATGGCATGGTGGCTAGCGCTCTTGCTTCACGCACGGAGGGCCCGGGTTCAATTCCCGGCGGGGCCGAAACATTTCGAAGTGTTTCGTTACACACGCACACACACACACACACACACACACACACACACACACACACACATACATACATAGAGAGGTGAGGAAGGGAAATATATAAGCAATAATTCGAGAAAAATTGGCAATTTTTTCTCCGTGTTCCTCTATTACTAAGAGTCTTTCCGTGGTCTCAGAAAATTTGGTTCACAAATTCTCGTAAAATTGGAAGAAAAAATCGAGACTTTTCTCAATACATTTACGCTCAATTTTGGTAATAATTTAGACACAGGGGAATAGTGTGTGTGTGTGTGTGTGTGTGTGTGTGTGTGTGTGTGTGTGTTTGTGTGTGTATGTACTCACCTAGTTGTACTCACCTAGTTGTGGTTGCAGGGGTCGAGTCACAGCTCCTGGCCCCGCCTCTTCACTGGCCGCTACTGGGTCACTCTCCCTGCGCCATGAGCTTTATCATACCTCTCCTTAAAGCTATGTATTGAGCCTGCCTCCACTACATCGCTTCCTAAACTATTCCACTTCCCGACCACTCTGTGACTGAATTCATCTGAGTCTTCAACTTCCAACTGTGTCCCCTTGTTGCTGTGTCCCATCTCTGGAACATCCTGTCTCTGTCCACCTTGTCAATTCCTCTCAGTATCTTGTAAGTTGTTATCATGTCCCCCCTAACTCTCCTGTCCTCCAGTGTCGTCAGGTCGATTTCCCTTAAGACGACGTTTGATAAAGCTCATGGAGCAGGGAGAGAGAGGACCTAGTAGCAATCAGTGAAGAGGCGGGGCCAGGAGCTATGACTCGACCCCTGCAACCACAAATAGGTGAGTACACACACACACACCTAACACAGCATCTTTCCCTGGTTATCTAGATGCTAAGCAATCTTCCTACGCGTCATCTCTCCCAGATTCCCTGAGATATTACTCTTGCAATGATATTTTCCCGTCCCAGATATTATTACATATGTGCATAAAAACGTAATATAGTTTGTTGGCTATTTATTCTTCAGATGTACAATCAGACATCGAATATATTTTCTAGAACCTGAAGGCTGTTTATCTTTTATCAAGGAGCTGTAATATATTTTGCCCGGAAAGTAGATTTTCCTTCGGATGGGTTGGCATTGTCAAATTAATCAATTTTAACAGAACATGAGACAAATACATGATCACAATTAATGGTGATACAATGGTAGAATATAATGTCAGTATTTAAATATGACATAAAATGCTGGTCATGAAATTTATGTAATTTTATTTTAGAGAAGTTTCGTCCGCCAGGGGGCGAAACGTCTTCACAATAGCTTGCCATAACCCGCACTGTGTCTTATTTACAGCAAAGTTAATGTTATGTTGATTTAGCAAAGTTTGGTTAAACACGGAGAAGCTTCAAAGAACAAAATCTTTTAAACCTTCGTGTTGTCAAAACCAAGAGGTGATTTTTACATCAGTTGTAGCACGTCGACATTCTGACGTTCATGTAAAATAATTGAGAGACATCAAATTATCTGTGGGATAACTTTCTGGTCAGTAAGAAACAGGGTTCAACACACACTGTCAGAACAACCAGGCCTCCCATTGTCAGAACAACCAGGCCTCCTATTGTCAGAACAACCAGGCCTCCCATTGTCAGAACAACCAGGCCTCCTATTGTCAGAACAACCAGGCCTCCCATTGTCAGAACAACCAGGCCCCCATTATGTCAGAACAACCAGGCCTCCCATTGTCAGAACAACCAGGCCTACCATTGTCAGAACAACCAGGCCTCCCATTGTCAGAACAACCAGGCCTTCCATTGTCAGAACAACCAGGCCTCCCACTGTCAAACAACCAGATTTCCCACACTGTCCAAACAACCAGACTTCCCACACTGACAAATCAAAATTAGTTTCATAGTATAATATACTACAAGAAAATGTACTTTATAGTAAGTTTCATTATTTTTTTCATTCTGATTGGGAAGTTCCAGACACTTTCGTCAGTATCTGAAAAATTGTGTCCAGATTACTTTCCAGTGCAATAAATTTTGGAGAAATATCTTCGAGTTGTCTTAAATATTAGGAGTTTACAATATATCCAGTTCTTTAATCTCTAGAAACATGAAGGTCCTAAATTTAAAAAAAAAATGCTAAAATATAATTCATTCAGAAAATTCTTTGCAGGAGTTTAGTGTTTGTGGTTATCTCGCTCTGAACTTGTAGAGCTTAAAATTTTCAACGCCTGGAGGAAGAGGAGGTGGAGGAGGAGGAGGAAGAGAGGCGGAAAGAGGCTGTAACATTGAGTTATAACTCAAGACAACACTGGCTGGCCAGCACTGGTAAGCCAGGGGTCACTGCCTACGTCAGGACCAATGGCTACCCCCTACCTCACTTATTCTGAGATACAACTCTTGTTTGAACAAGCCAGCTTATGACACAGGCCTTTGTCTGGTTCATTTCCTTAACGATACAATTAACAAAGAAAAGGAGACTTAACGTAGACATACGAGAATGACTACCAGTCTACTGCAGTAGTCCTCTCGTCTCTTGTTTTAAACATCACAAATCAGCCATTTATTTGATAAATAAGACACATGAACAACACTTCGGGATCCTCAGGGTCAAAAGTGTTGCACATGTGTCTTATTCATCAACTTGTTGGTATTGTATACCATCAGTTTTATGATAATCTTCTCTTATTCGTCTCTCTCCAAGGCATCGTTCTCAGCGGGCTGTCCTCAGCAACTCCTCGTCTGGGCACTATAAAGCCCTCAACCCATGCATTATTCCATGCATACCCAGGTGATTTGGGCAAGATTTTCCATCGCCTTTCGGATCAACTTTTCCCAGGCAAGCATCGCAGTGGCACTGTTATGTAAAACGAATCTCGATGTAAATTGCATTTAAATCCCAAATATGTAAATGCATTTCTGCACGCAATTCCGACAAGAAAGTTGCCAATTATTTTATTTATTCTGTACGTGAGGAACTTCATGAAAATCTGATGTGTGAGGCATTGAACGAGGAGTGTCCTTAATAGTCTGACAATTTACTTGGTTTATGGGTATTCTTTATCGCTTGTTGGGTTTATTTTTGCTCTATATTATGATTGCTTGGTTCCTGCGTGCCGTTTGCTGCTTATTTTGTTTGTGGACTCTGGTGTTTGTTTGGTATATGCATGTTTGTGGTGCTTATGTACGCTGTTTTGAATGATAACGTGTGTTGTTTTATTGTTTGGTTTCGATTAATGTGTATGATGATTGTTTATGTATATTATGATAGTTTATATATATTATGATTGTTTATGTATATTATGATTATTTATGTATATTATGATAGTTTATGTATATTATGATAGTTTATGTATATTATGATTGTTTATGTATATTATGATTGTTTATGTATATTATGATAGTTTATGTATATTATGATTGTTTATGTATATTATGATTGTTTATGTATATTATGATTGTTTATATATATATATTATGATTTGTTTATGTATATTATGATTGTTTATGTATATTATGATTGTTTATATATATATATTATATCTGTTTATGTATATTATGATTGTTTATTTATATTATGATTGTTTATATATATATTATATCTGTTTATGTATATTATGATTGTTTATGTATATTATGATTGTTTATGTATATTATGACTGTTTATGTATATTATGATTGTTTATGTATATTATGAATGTTTATGTATAGAAGAACGAAAAGTCACAACTCAGTGACTGGAACAAGACACAAATAACCCGCATATAGAAGACAGGAGTTTATGACGACGTTTCGGCCCCACTTGCACCATTTACAAATCACAGTATGACTTGTAAATTGTGTATTTTTTATGTATGCTGTGTGTGTATTGTCTGTATATTGTTTATGCATGTTGTTTGGTATAACTGGTTCACGTATACGCTCATGATTGGTTTATGTCTGCTATTTATTATGCTTGCCTGTTTTATCCGGGGAGTCGTTTGTTGTATATATGCTGTGTGTTGTATATATGTCTGTGTTTTTGTTTTGATAGTTCGCTCTATGTTTGTCCAGTGTGTATAAATGCTTTCGAAAACTTGTACAACATTCGGGTATCCTTATTCTGGAAACGTTTCGCCAGTCAGTGGTTTCTCTAGTTCAGTACAGAGAGTGGTGGAAGGTGGCAGGTTGATTCACCAGTGGAAAAAAAAAACCACTACAAGAATAATCTACTTTCACTAGTTGTTTTTCTCACTAGTGGTTTTTCTGCTAGTGGTTTTTCACACTAGTGGTTTTTCTGCTAGTGGTTTTTCCCACTAGTGGTTTTCCCACTAGTGGTTTTCCCACTAGTGGTTTTTCTACTAATGGTTTTTCCCACTAGTGGTTTTTCCCACTAGTTGTTTTTCTGCTAGTGGTTTTTCTGCTAGTTTTTTTCCCACTAGTGGTTTTTCCCACTAGTGGTTTTTCCCACTAGTGGTTTTTCCCACTAGTGGTTTTCCTACTAGTGGTTTTTACCACTAGTGGTTTTCCTACTAGTGTTTTTTACCACTGGTGACTCCACCTGCCACCTTCCGTCTTCTACAGTTCTTCTCTGTATTGAAAGTACACTGACTAATTAATACTCCTAATGATTATAATCATAACCATGATTTTTAAAGAGATGAACCGGTCAGCCAGCGGAAGTCCTCGGTCAGATAACCAAAAGCTCCAGCTGTGGGTCATCGTATGACTAAGACCCGCGTCAGGAAACACTTGTCCTGTTTCATGACCAATAAAGATACTCAGATGTTACACAAGTGTCTCATTTATGAATTTGTCGACCTTGTTCCCGCTGTGTTTGTGAGTTTCTTCTGTGTTTGTCGACCTTGTTCCCACTGTGTTTGTGAGTTTCTTCTGTGTTTGTCGACCTTGTTCCCACTGTGTTTTTGAGTTTCTTCTGTGTTTGTCGACCTTGTTCCCACTGTGTTTGTGAGTTTCTTCTGTGTTTGTCGACCTTGTTCCCACTGTGTTTGTGAGTTTCTTCTGTATTTGTCGACCTTGTTCCCACTGTGTTTGTGAGTATCTTATGTGTTTGTCAAGCTTGTTCCCACTGTGTTTGTGAGTTTCTTCCCTCTGTGTTTATCTTCGCTCAGTTGAAACTTTGACCATCACTGTGGCAATCACTGTCCATATTGTCTATAAACTGGATTTAACAGCAAATAGTTTTTACACCCGCAATTTCCTATCGCCTTTTGAATTTTTAGCTCCAGTCTTAAAATAATTTTGGACCTAGTATAGAACATGAATTATTAAATATATTACAGCTTAGAGTCTATTTCACAGATATTCGTGATGATATTGAATCTTCAATTAAAGTGAGAGTTTGCTTTATCTTAAAAGATCCATTTATGGGAAATTAAAGTCTTGCCTTGGAAATTATAGTTATGCTTGAGAAATTACTGGAAACGCCACAACTTCTTGAATATGTACTCCCTGGAATGAAGAAGAGAGAGATGCATGAAAGATGCATGACAGATGCATGGAGAGTACTTGAGGGCCTAATCCTGAATTTGCACGCTGCCTTAACAGCATAACGGAGTGAAAGATATGAGAGGAAGTGTAAAATAAGCGCACTGAAAAGTTTGGGCGCCTAGGACACAATAAGAGAACGTTGTATCAACATCCGTTGTCCCAGACTATTCAGTATTTTCCCAGAAGATATCAGTGTAGAAGCGTTCAAGAGAAAACTGGACAAGTATCTCCACCAGATGCCAGATAACCAGGCTGTAATGGATATGTGGGCCAGCAGGCCGCCAGCAGCAATAGCCTGCTGGACCAGCCAAACACCAGACAAGGCTGGCCCAGAGCCGATCTCCGGGAGTAGAAAAACTCTCGAAATCCATGAAAGATAAAAACGTATAAAAATATTAGCAATATTATTAACAGAGTTAAAACAGAATTATTCTCTGATTTCCCCAATACATCGAAACTTAATTGCTGATTGGAAACAGAGTAATTTTTTCGTTAATTCCGGAGCATAACATAAATAGATATATGTTTTGTTTAGCTATAATAAATGAAATAATAGATCTTGGTACTGATTCACTGATTTGTATTATTTTTATTCATCTTAAGTAGAGAGTAACGGCTATGCTAATATATTTTAACTCAAATGCATTAAATATTTTATAATATCCACGAAATTTATAATTTATTAAACACAAAATATTTTTTTATTAGTCTTTAGCTGCATGCTTTTACAGGGGAATATAATATTCTCTATTATTTTAGGATATTTCTCACTAGTATCAGGTGAGAGCAGTGACCTATGTTAGGCTAACTTAGATTACGTACTTTAACCCATATTTACGTTTAGTTAACCGATATTTACGAAACACCATAAACAAGGGAACATGTCTGCCAGCACGGTATATAAGGTAGACCCTCAGAACGTCAACATCTCTACGCACGCTGTTGAATCTGGAGGACGGTGTAGACGGTGTGAACTTGTCGGTACATCATACCAGCAAGCAGTATCTTTAATGAAGAGACGTTACGCCTGCTCATCAGGCTTCTACAGTCGGCATACGGAGACAACAGAAGTGTTGATGTAGATATAAGGCGATCAGTCCCTCAGCTTGGGAAAGAACAGATTATAGCAGTTAACTGAGGAATCTAGAAAGGAAATAAACAATAAGTGTGAGAGGTTTGTGTTATTATATCTAAATAATCTAGTATACGTGTGTTACATATCATATCAAAATACGTAAGATATAAGAAAACTTATTTATAGACCAGCCAGAATGTTTCTCATTTTCATATACGCCTTAATTACCTTGCAAGTGAAACTGTTGTTTCTCAGATATATATATATATATATATATATATATATATATATATATATATATATATATATATATATATATATATATATATATATATATATATATATATATATATTTTTTTTTTTTTAACACATCGGCCGATTCCCACCAAGGCAGGGTGGCTCGAAAAGAAAAACTTTCATCATCATTCACTCCATCACTGTCTTGCCAGAAGGGTGCTTTACATTACAGTTATAAAACTGCAACATTAACACCCTCCTTCAGAGTGCCGGCACTGTACTTCCCATCTCCAGAACTCAAGTCCGGCCTGCCGGTTTCCCTGAATCCCTTCATAAATGTTACTTTGCTCACACTCCAACAGCACGTCAAGTATTAAAAACCATATGCCTCCATTCACTCCTATCAAATACGCTCACACATGCTTGCTGGAAGTCCAAGCCCCTCGCACACAAAACTTCCTTTACCCCTCCCTCCAACCTTTCCTAGGCCGACCCCTACCCCGCCTTCCCTCCACTACAGATTTATACACTCTCGAAGTCACTCTGTCTCGTTCCATTCTCTCTACATGTCCAAACCACCTCAACAACCCCTCCTCAGCTCTCTGGACAATCGTTTTGGTAATCCCGCACCTCCTCCTAATTTCCAAACTCCGAATTCTCTGCATTATATTCACACCACACATTGACCTCAGACATGACATCTCCACTGCCTCCAGCCTTCTCCTCGTTGCAACATTCATCACCCATGCTTCACACCCATATAAGAGCGTTGGTATAACTATACTCTCATACATTCCCTCTTTACTTCCATGGACAAGGTTCTTTGTCTCCACAGACTCCGAAGTGCTCCACTCACCCTTTTCCCCTCATCAATTCTATGATTCACCTCATCCTTCATAGACCCATCCGCCGACATGTCCACTCCCAAATATCTGAATACATTCACCTCCTCCATACTCTCTCCCTCCAATCTGATATCCAATCTTTCGTCACCTATTCTTTTTGTTATCCTCATCACCTTACTCTTTCATATATTCACTTTCAATTTTCTTCTTTTACACACCCTACCAAATTCATCCACCAACCTCTGCAGCTTCTCTTCAGAATCTCCCAAAAGCACAGTGTCATCAGCAAAAAGCAACTGTGACAACTCCCACTTTGTATTTGCTTCTTTATCTTTTAGCCCAACACCTCTTGCCAAGACCCTCGCATTCACTTCTCTTACAACCCCATCTATAAATATATTGAACAACCACGGTGACATCACACATCCTTGTCTAAGGCCCACTTTTACTGGGAAATAGTCCCTTCCCTCCTACACACTCTAACCTGAGCCTCACTATCCTCATAAAAACTCTTCACTGCTTTCAGTAACCTTCCTCCTATTCCATACACCTGCAACATCTGCCACATTGCCCCCCTATCTACCCTATCATACGCCTTTTCCAAATCCATAAATGCCACAAAAACATCTTTACCCTTATCCAAATACTGTTCACCTATATGTTTCACTGTAAACACTTGGTCTACACACCCCCTACCTTTCCTAAAGCCCCCTTGTTCATCTGCTATCCTGCTTTCTGTTTTACTCTTAATTCTTTCAATAATAACTCTACCATACACTTTACCAGGTACACTCAACAGACTTATTCCCTATAATTTTTGCACTCTCTTTTGTCCCCTTTGCCTTTATACAAAGGAACAATACACGCTCTTGCCAATCCCTAGGTACCTTACCCTCTTCCATACATTTATTAAATAATAGCACCAACCACTCCAAAATTATATCCCCACCTGCTTTTAACATTTCTATCTTTATCCCATCAATCCCAGCTGCCTTACCCCCTTTCATTCTACCCACTGCCTCACGAACTTCCCTACACCCACAACTGGCTCTTCCACACTCCTACAAGATGTTATTCCTCCTTGCCCTACACACGAAATCACAGCTTCCCTGTCTTCATCAACATTTAACAAATCCTCAAAATATTCTCTCCATCTTCCTGATACCTCTAACTCTCCATTTAATAACTCTCCTCTCCTATTTTTAACTGTCAAATCCATTTGTTCTCTAGGCTTCCTCAACTTATTAATCTCATTCCAAAACTTTTTCTTATTTTCAACAAAATTTGCTGATAACATCTCACCCACTCTCTCATCTGCTCTCTTTTACATTGCTTCACCACTCTTTTAACCTCTCTTTTTCTCTCCATATACTCTTCCCTCCTTGCATCACTTCTACTTTGTAAAAACCTCTCATATGCTAACTTTTTCTCCCTTACTACTCTCTTTACATCATCATTCCACCAATCGCTCCTCTTCCCTCCCGCACCCACTCGCCTGTAACCACAAACTTCTGCTGAACACTCTAACACTACATTTTTAAATCTACCCCATACATTTTCGACCCCATTGCCTACACTCTCACTAGCCCATCTATCCTCCAATAGTTGTTTATATCTTACCCTAACTGCCTCCTCTTTTAGTTTATAAACCTTCACCTCTCTTTTACTTACTGATTCTATTTTCCTTGTATCCCATCTACCTTTTACTCCCACTGTAGCTATAACTAAAAAGTGATCTGATATATCTGTAGCCCCCCTATAAACATGTACATCCTGAAGTCTACTCAACAGTCTTTTATCTACCAATACATAGTCCAACAAACTACTGTCATTACGCCCTACATCATATCTTGTATACTTATTTATCCTCTTTTTCTTAAAATATGTATTACCTATAACTAAACCCCTTTCTATACAAAGTTCAATCAAAGGGCTCCCATTATCATTTACACCTGGCACCCCAAACTTACCTACTACACCCTCTCTGCATGTTTCTCCCACTTTAGCATTTAGGTCCCCTACCACAATTACTCTCTCATTTGGTTCAAAAGTTCCTATACATTCGCTTAACATCTCCCAAAATCTCTCTCTCTCCTCTACACTCCTCTCTTCTCCAGGTGCATACACGCTTATTATGACCCACTTTTCGCATCCGACCCTTATTTTAATCCACATAATCCTTGAATTTACACATTCATATTCCCTCTTTTCCTTCCATAACTGATCCTTCAACATTATTGCTACCCCTTCCTTAGCTCTAACTCTCTCAGATACTCCTGACTTAATCCATTTATTTCTTCCCACTGAAACTTGCCTACCCCTTCAGCTTTGTTTCGCTTAGGGCCAGGACATCCAACTTCTTTTCATTCATAACATCGGCAATCATCTCTTTCTTATCATCCGCACTACATCCACGCACATTCAGACAACCCAATTTTATAAAGTTTTTCTTC
Organism: Cherax destructor; assembly: GCA_009830355.1. NCBI lineage: Eukaryota > Metazoa > Arthropoda > Malacostraca > Decapoda > Parastacidae > Cherax > Cherax destructor. The sequence goes on along the minus strand of WNWK01004214.1, from coordinate 82,722 downwards.
TTCTCGTTTTTAGTAGATTTGTACAGGAGAAGGGGTTACTAGCCCATTGCTCCCGGCATCTTAGTCGCCTCATACGACACGCATGGCTTACGGAGGAAAGATTCTTTCCACTTCCCCATGGACAATAGAGAAAAAAAAAAGAACAAGAGCTATTAAGAAAAAGAAGAAAAACCTAGATGTGTGTATGTATATATATGCATGTGTATGCCAGTGTAGTGTGACCTAAAGTGTAAGTAGAAGTAGCTAGATATACCTGTTATCCAGCGTGTTTATGAGACAGAAAAAGACACCAGCAATCCTACCATCATGTAAAACAGTTTCAGGTTTCTGTTTCACAGTCACCTGGCAGGACAGTAGTACCTCCCTGGGTGGTTGCTGTCTACCAACCTACTACCTATATATATATATATATATATATATATATATATATATATATATATATATACAGTGAGGTGTTTGTTTCTCAGGTTATGTATGCTGAAAAATTATTGTAATTTCTTCTTTAGAAAGAAATGAACTGGTGGTAGAGAGGTGACATGCAGCCCTCGTGTAGTAGATAGCCTTCAAGTCATATTAACCAACCAACGATGTGACAATTGGAGGTTATCTAAAATTGTTAATGAAAAGTCTAGGAATGGTGTCACTAAAAGGGGTCAGCAAAACTTTTTAGTAAGAGATGGAGGCCATAAGAACCCAAATTAAAAACAAGTTCTAACTAATACTGACTGAAAAAAGGTCCAGTAAAAAAAGATCTCACAGAAGGATTTGTTTGATGTAAATTGTCCTCGTTCTGTGTCTTTCACGATGACATCAGCTGAATGTATGTGAGAGCTGTTAACACCGGAGTGCCATGCATAGACTTTACTGGCATGTGAAAAAGAATCAGTATACGTGTTCAAGGCATTTTCTTGAAAAGACGTTGTTTCACCAGGGCCTTTGAACAAGTGGCCTTTATTTTAGGTTTGAGGAACTGACCACCTCCTACTAGGGACTGATTGTCTCATAAAAAAAATATTTTAATGTCTCTAATGTTAAATTTGTCTGTATGAGACTGAAGATACCTTAGGCGACACATTTCGGCAATAAAGCTACCAAAATGTTGCACATGTGTTTTATTCATCAACTTGTTAATATTATGATACATTATCAACTAGTAAATTCCCTGGTGGGCGAAACGTGTACTCAATAAAATGTAATAAGCTGAATACAGAGTCTTGGTCACGTCCTGGGACTGCGTGTTCCTCTAGACTCATGTGATGCAAATTATTCTGGTGGATTGCTTGAAGCTCACACGTCCAGCTTGATTTAGTCCTCAGTCTCAGCTGCAGCAAATATTGATATTCTCTCCATAAATTTTGTTATTATTCGAGCTAAGACTCAAACATTGATCAATGTCTGGAATACTGAGAACAGTGAGGCGACTCCCAGAAATTTACTCTATTGATCTTCGTTTGGATTAAAATATCACTAAATCTAATAACCAAATACACCAAAGCTGTGAGTTAAGCCGAGGCAGCAAAGGTGATTTCTGCCGAAACAGCAGAGTGAAAACTTGTTTATGCAATAAATCTGCTCAAATCACTCTGAGCATAACGAAAATATATTTCTCACTGATTTATATATAATGTTAAATCAATTTAAACTGATCTGTGATATGTTTAGTAGAATTTGTCAAAATATGCGTTAAGTTAGAATATGTTAGGTGAGGTTTCTAAGTTATTTTTAGTCAAAAAATATTTTGTTTACATTATTGTCAATGAAAAAAAAATGTTTATCAATCTGTATTTTTTAAAAAAAGTCCAAATTTTTAAGTTCGGCTTATTAGGCACGACATATGTATTAATAAATAAATAAATAAATAATATATATGATATATATATATATATATATATATATATATATATATATATATATATATATATATAATATATATATATATGTGCCGAATAGGTAGCAATAACTAATTTAAAAATAAGTCCTTTCAAAAGTTTTCTCTTATACGTTAAAAGATATATATTTTTTTACATTTACGTTATTGTAAAAATTAATAATTTTGTACAAAAAGAAAGATAGAAAACTTGCCTAACTTTATTATAACAAGCGCAATTTAATTTAGCCAAATCCAACTAAATATATTTTAGATAAGTTTACAATAATTTAATAATTAACAAGCACAATGAAATATTTTTTTTTCGTTAGGTTCAGAATGATTTTTGCGAAATTATTGCATACACAAATTTTTGCTTGGCTTATTCGGCAAAAAGAGCGTTGCTATTTAAGCCAAAATTGCAAGTTTTACCTATTTGGTACGTCATATATATCTGGCTCCTTGGTAAAGTACTGTGTACTCTGATACAGAGATTGCAGATTCGAGTCCTGCTGTGGAGAAATTTTCTCCAGAAAGGGGGGTATTAGCCCCTTCAGCCCTTTCAGCCCCTTTCAGCCCCTTTCAGCCCCTGAGGGACTAAGCCCTCCGGAGGGGCTGATAGCCTATTGCCTCCGATCAACACTTTAATTGGAAGCAGATGACCAGCCTGTGTCATAGTCACAACACTTCCTTGCAAGAGACCAGTGTTGCAAACAGTGTGGGTTAATGAGAGGAAAGTACACTCTTACCGTGGCAGGAAAATTAAGGAAAACCCTGCACCAACTATTTGCAATTTGAGGCTAGCATAAACTGTCGTCTCTGCCCAGACAACGAGAAATCAAGCATCTTGTATTGCTTGCCATTGCAGTTTGGCAAGGAAGGGAAAATGCTGATTTCAGCGAATCCTTTGTGGTTCCAACAATTCGTATTTTACGCTAAAGCTATAAGAACAAACTTAGTGATACGCGCGATGGGTATCGGTGACAATCTCAACAATAAGTGGTAAAATTATAGTGAAGCGTCTCATCTTCTTGCTGTGACATTACCACGAAAACTAAGATTGAAAGACAGTGTGTACCATGTATTAAGAACTCATTTTATAGACCATCAGTGCACCGTAAGACACATTCTTCAATCAAGACAACTATGTTGGGTTATATCGATGCTACAAGCCAGGAAACTTGCGGGTCCGATACAATACCTGGGTAAGTCTTAAGACATGTTGGTTAGGTCAGCTGCACAGCAGATAGCTAGTACATTCCTTATTGGTCTTTACCATATTAACCCGTGATAAGCGGGCCATTGAGCCTAAAACCGAAAGTAAATGAAAGGCATTGTTCAGTATTCAGTTACTGCATATATTGCCATATGCTCCGTTTGGGCAATTATACTTACACCTTCTTATCCTCTACAGCCCTAGGGAGTGTTATCGACAGCTCTCAAGACAACAACTTCGGGGATGGCAGCGAAGACGTGGGTTGTCATTCAAGCTAAGTCCTTCTTCAGTCCATTTATTTATTTGGTTTAGCTTGTACCACAATTCCCTACACCTGCTGTGGACGTAGAGACAATGTTTGTAAATAATTTCGCCTGTTTGCGAATTGTTAAATAATATTATATATATATATATATATATATATATAAATATATATATATATATATATATATATATATATATATATATATATATATATATATATATATATATATATTAATATATTTAAAAATTTATAATTTTTATAAAAATATATAAATATACATTTTTAATATATATATTTTAAACATCATCCAGCTCTTCATCCCAAAAGCATATATTAAACTATCAAGTACGTCTAGTTATGATATATATATATATATATATATATATATATATTATATATATATATATATAATATATATATATATATATATATATATATACATCCACACAACAGCCGTCTTCCATGAAATTACAGTGACTTCGAAAGGTAAAAATTCACTATCACTGGCTCAATAACTGTCTTGACAGAAGCGTGCTGTCAGAAGCGTGCTGTCAGAAGCGTGCTGCCGGAAGCGTGCTGTCAGAAGCGTGCTGCCAGAAGCGTGCTGCCAGAAGCGTGCTGCCAGAAGCGTGCTGTCAGAAGCGTGCTGCCAGAAGTGTGCCGACATCACAATTCAAATATTTCTTCGAAATGCATCAACCCCACCACTTCTAGGACTCAAGGCCAGCTGACTAGTTTTTTCTGAACCTCTTCATAAGTGTTACCTTGTTCGCACTTCAGCAGCACGTCAGCTTCCTGAAGCCACTTCTCTCCACTCACTCCAGTCATACACACCTGCTAGATCCTCAAGCTGCTAACACTTAAAACCTCCTTCACACCCTCCCTTCAACCCTTTCTGGGACAACACCAACCCTTTCTAATTTATTCAACATTTACCAAGGAAAATTCACCAAAGTCAAAAAGAGTGACTTACCTGAAGCAAGTACAACACGAGTCTCTCAACACCTCCCTCACAGGAAAATAATGTGTGTTCTAGGTCGTATCTCTCTCCGTGTGTCCAGGTCGTAAAAATTTCCTCTGATGTGGTTCCTGAGGGATGGTGGTAGCGGTAGTGGTGGTGGGGGTGGGGGTGGTGGTGAGGGTTTTAGTGGTGGTAGCGGATGTGGTAGTTGTGGTGGTGGTGGTGGCGGTGATGGTAGTGGTGGTGGTGGTAGCGGTGGTGGTGGTGGTGGTGATAGTGGTGGTGGTAGCGGTGGTTGTAGTGGTGATGGTGATGGTGGTGGTGGTAGCGGTGGTTGTAGTGGTGATGGTGATGGTGGTGGTCTTGATGGTGATGGTGGTGGTGTTGATGGTGATGGTGGTGGCGGTAGCGGTGGTGGTGGTGGTGATGGTGGTGGTGGTGGTGGTGGTGATGGTGGTATCAGTGGTGGTGGTGATGGTGGTGGTGGTGGTGATGGTGGTAGCGGTGGTGGTGGTAGTGATGGTAAAGGTAGTGGTGGTGATACTGGTGGTGGTGGTGGTGGTGATGGTAGTGGAGGTGGTAATGGTAGTGGTGGTGATAGTGGTGGTGGTAGTGATGGTAATGGTAGTGGTGGTGGTGGTGGTGGTGGTGGTGGTAGTGGTGGTGGTAGTGGTGGTGGTGGTACTGGTGGTGGTTGTGATGGTGGTAGCGGTGGTGGTGGTGAGTGGTGGTGGTGGTGGTAGCGGTGGTGGTGGTAGTGATGGTAAAGGTAGTGGTGGTGATAGTGGTGGTGGTGGTGATGGTGGTGGTGGTAATGGTAGTGGTGGTGATAGTGGTGGTGGTTGTGGTAGTGATGGTAATGGTAGTGGTGGTGGTGGTGGTGGTGGTGGTAGTGGTGGTGGTTGTGGTGGTGGTGGTAGTGGTGGTGGTGGTGGTGATGGTGGTAGCGGTGGTGGTAGTGATGGTGGTGGTGGTGGTGATGGTGGTAGCTGTGGTGGTGGTAGTGATGGTAAAGGTAGTGGTGGTGATAGTGGTGGTGGTGGTGGTGATGGTGGTGGTGGTGGTAATGGTAGTGGTGGTGATAGTGGTGGTGGTGGTGGTAGTGATGGTAATGGTAGTGGTGGTGGTGGTGGTTTTAGGGGTGGTGGTAGTGGTGGTGGTGGTAGCGGTGGTGGTGGTGGTGATGGTGATGGTGATGGTAGTGGTGGTGATAGTGGTGGTGGTGGTGGTAATGGTAGTGGTGGTGATAGTGGTGGTGGTGGTGGTGGTAGTGATGGTAATGGTAGTGGTGGTGGTGGTTGTGGTGGTAGGGGTGGTGGTAGTGGTGGTGGTGGTAGCGGTGGTGGTGGTGGTGATGGTGATGGTGATGGGGGTAATATTTTATTTTACAGGAAACAAGACTAAGAGTTTCCTCACACTCGTCTTAGTCAAATGATGACCCGCAAACTTCAGCTTTTGATCATATGACGGAGACCTTCCGCTGGCCTGCCTGTCCACCCCTTCAACACTTACAGACATCATATGACTAAATTTGTGGGAAAGTGGTAGCGATGACGGGGGAGGGGTGAAGAGAGCATTGAGAAGAAGTGAAAAGGTAGTGAATAGTTAATGGGAGGGGGAGAGAAGGTAGTAAAGAGAGGGAGGGGTGGGGGTGGAAGGTTATAAACATAACCTCCAGAGAGGAGGCACTGAGAGGTAGTAAACAAACCTCACCAGACCAACGCTGCTTTTTTTTCCCCCAACCATCAAAAGACAAGAAGAAAGAAAATCTACAAAAATATATTTAAACCGAGAAAAAGTGGCCAATAGCAAATAAACTATTAAATTTATCACGAAATATAGAAATCCAATGGTGATATTTTCAGAACGGACAATTTCTCTCTAGTAATACCCCCAAGCAAAAAAAGAAAAAGTTAAAGAGAAGTATATTAGTTTTGTTCGCTGACACTTTTCATTTCCCGGAGAAGTTTGTTGGTTGGTGAAGGTCGTTGATCCGCCGCTGGCTGCCACAACCTCACCTCTCGTCAGCAACACCTTAATGATTACCAACGTCTCGCCTCTTACTCTATTACAGCTGTGTTTTTCTTAAAGGATTCAGAAGATATTAACTCAGACACAGAGATGTTAGGAAGTATTTCTTCAGTCACAGAGTGGTCGGGAAGTGGAATAGTTTGGGAAGCGATGTAGTGGAGGCAGGTTCCATACATAGCTTTAAGAAGAGGTATGATAAAGCTCATGGCGCAGGGAGAGTGACCCAGTAGCGGCCAGTGAAGAGGCATGGGCCAGGAGCTATGACCGGACCCCTGCAACCACAACTAGGTGAGTACAACTAGGTGAGTACATGCACTAAAGCACACACACACAGAGGAGGAAAATAATAAAAAAAAACTGAATGTAATGCCGATGATATAGAGACATGATCACGACATACAAGATACTCTGGGACATTTATGGGCTGTATAGGGAGCGAATATTTGATATGAGAGGAACAAGGACAAAAGGTCATACATGGAAGCTAAAAACATAAAACACAGGGTACGCTAAAAAAAAAAAAAGCATGGAAGTGAAGTTGTGTTGAAAGCAAACTCTGTACACAGTTTCAGGAGTAGATGTGACAGGGTCCGTGAAAAGACACTATTGTTTCCGGTTGAAAGTTGAGAGGCGGGGCCACGGGTTACAGTCCACTTGCCTCAACATGATACGAAACTCACGAAGAACACATTAATGTTTAAGGAGCTGCTTGATGACATGGAGAAGCAGCGAGGATGTTGTGTACAAGATCAATATATTGTATAGTACTGAGAATAAGGCGTGACGAAATTTGGAAGGTGAAGGACGTTCCATGAAGAGTTTTTGAAAGAGGCCGTGAAGGAGGAACTGAGAGGCAGGAACTTGGTCGTCCTGTAGGCAGGTGTGAGCATATGAGATCGATGTGGGGAAGAGCATGTTAGCGTGGGAATGTGAGGTGCTCTTGCAATGATAGCAAATTATAAATCATGGAGGAATTTATGAAAACTTTTTTTGAGATAGAAGTTTTATGTTTGTTCCTTTCAACGAAAGGTGCCAGAATTTTTCTGAAAGGCTCTAGTTCCAAGAAATTAAAGTTACCCTTCCCTGCTTGGATTAAACCTGATTAGCCCACACTGTGCGGCCTCTACATCTATAGCTCTTCCCCGTGTATATAATATAAAACTAACCTCAGGATTATCATAGGCGAAAGCTGATGCCACATTTCACACCATACTCAACAGTTACCAGCTTTTGTAACCCAATATTGTATCCCTGTGTTCTTCCATTCCCATCAACACAAAATAAAATATACTATACCATGAAATGTAACAATGTGTGTGTGTGTGTGTGTGTGTGTGTGTGTGTGTGTGTGTGTGTGTGTGTGTGTGTGTGTGTGTGTGTGTGTGTGTGTGTGTGTGTGTGTGTGTGTGTGAATGAGTGGGCGTGAGTATTGCTCCTGTGTACATACCGTTGCGTGTGCGTGCCCTATACATGTACACGTATGTGAGCGGGTAAAAAGTGCTGAGCTCGTTCCTGCGTTCCAGTTCACATAAATTTGAACAGAATTAGAGAGCAGCGCTGATGGTAATCATCGACCCAGGAGGCGCTCAGGTGACCTGCAAATGTGACCTACTGTACACCTGACCTCCTGTAGACGTGACCTCTTGTAGAGATGACCTGCAGAATGTAAAAATAAACGTATAGCTCACAAACAGGCAGCAAGAATGGCATCACAAAATATTTAGAAGTCAAATCATGTTATTGTCAACTTGCAAAGTGCTTGTTCAGCTAGTTCTTAAATGACTGTATTGTCCTCTTTGAATACGTTCGTGTTGCATCTTCTACCTCGAAGTTTTATACTATTGTGTCGAATTATGGATTAAGTGTGCACTTGAAATAATTCTTCTGTGTGAGAACACCAAAGTCTTTTATTATATGAAAGTTTTGGTTGAGATCTTTCCGTTTCTTAAGAGAGATAAGACTGAGTCACCCTTTACAAGCTTTGTTTCTCAGTGATGGTACGAGGTTGGTAGCTCTTTGTACCCTCTCCAGTGATGGTACGATCTTGGTAGCTCTTTGTACCCTCTCCGGTGATGGTACGAGCGTTGGTAGTTCTTCTTTGTATCCTCTCCAGTGATGGTACAGCTTGGTAGCTCTTTTGTATCCTCTCCAGTGATGGTACCAGCTTGGTAGCTCTTTGTATCCTCTCCAGTGATGGTACCAGCTTGGTAGTTCTTTGTATCCTCTCCAGTGATGGTACCAGCTTGGTAGTTCTTTTCTGTTCCCTCTCCGGTGATGGTACCATCTTAGTAGCATTTCTCTGTACCTTCTCCAGTACCTGTTAATTTTTTTCCATAATTTGGAGACCAAAACTGGGCGGTATATACAAGATGCTGTCTGAAAAGTGCATTATAAAGAATCAATGTGTTGTAGAGAGAGAGAAACAGCCATAGGAATTCTAGACACTGCATCAATACTCTTTGCATCCGTGTTAGTCAGAGACTTCGTTGAAGAGCACGTATAAATACTGCATTTTTGTTGTTGTTGAAAATGCGCTAAACCCGTGAGGGAGGGTCAACAGCCATGTGTATTAAGCGCTGTTTGGCCCTACACGTTTATCGCTTCCCCATGAATATAATAATAATATTAATAGCAATAATAATAATAATAAAGGGAATAATAAATAATAATAATTGCAATAATAGTAATAATAATATTAATAATATTAATAATAATAAGCTGTGATTTCGTGTGTAGGGCAAGGAGGAATAACATCTTGTAGGAGTGTGGAAGAGCCAGTTGTGGGTGTAGGGGAAGTTCGTGAGGCAGTGGGTAGAATGAAAGGGGGTAAGGCAGCTGGGATTGATGGGATAAAGATAGAAATGTTAAAAGCAGGTGGGGATATAATTTTGGAGTGGTTGGTGCTATTATTTAATAAATGTATGGAAGAGGGTAAGGTACCTAGGGATTGGCAGAGAGCGTGTATTGTTCCTTTGTATAAAGGCAAAGGGGACAAAAGAGAGTGCAAAAATTATAGGGGAATAAGTCTGTTGAGTGTACCTGGTAAAGTGTATGGTAGAGTTATTATTGAAAGAATTAAGAGTAAAACAGAAAGCAGGATAGCAGATGAACAAGGGGCTTTAGGAAAGGTAGGGGTGTGTAGACCAAGTGTTTACAGTGAAACATATAGGTGAACAGTATTTGGATAAGGGTAAAGATGTTTTTGTGGCATTTATGGATTTGGAAAAGGCGTATGATAGGGTAGATAGGGGCAATGTGGCAGATGTTGCAGGTGTATGGAATAGGAGGAAGGTTACTGAAAGCAGTGAAGAGTTTTTATGAGGATAGTGAGGCTCAGGTTAGAGTGTGTAGGAGGGAAGGGGACTATTTCCCAGTAAAAGTGGGCCTTAGACAAGGATGTGTGATGTCACCGTGGTTGTTCAATATATTTATAGATGGGGTTGTAAGAGAAGTGAATGCGAGGGTCTTGGCAAGAGGTGTTGGGCTAAAAGATAAAGAAGCAAATACAAAGTGGGAGTTGTCACAGTTGCTTTTGCTGATGAAACTGTGCTTTGGGAGATTCTGAAGAGAAGCTGCAGAGGTTGGTGGATGAATTTGGTAGGGTGTGTAAAGAAGAAAATTGAAAGTGAATATAGGAAAGAGTAAGGTGATGAGGATAACAAAAAGAATAGGTGACGAAAGATTGGATATCAGATTGGAGGAGAGAGTATGGAGGAGGTGAATGTATTCAGATATTTGGGAGTGGACATGTCGGCGGATGGGTCTATGAAGGATGAGGTGAATCATAGAATTGATGAGGGGAAAAGGGTGAGTGGAGCACTTCGGAGTCTGTGGAGACAAAGAACCTTGTCCATGGAAGTAAAGAGGGAATGTATGAGAGTATAGTTATACCAACGCTCTTATATGGGTGTGAAGCATGGGTGATGAATGTTGCAACGAGGAGAAGGCTGGAGGCAGTGGAGATGTCATGTCTGAGGTCAATGTGTGGTGTGAATATAATGCAGAGAATTCGGAGTTTGGAAATTAGGAGGAGGTGCGGGATTACCAAAACGATTGTCCAGAGAGCTGAGGAGGGTTGTTGAGGTGGTTTGGACATGTAGAGAGAATGGAACGAGACAGAGTGACTTCGAGAGTGTATAAATCTGTAGTGGAGGGAAGGCGGGTAGGGGTCGGCCTAGGAAAGGTTGGAGGGAGGGGTAAAGGAAGTTTTGTGTGCGAGGGCTTGGATTTCCAGCAAGCATGTGTGAGCGTATTTGATAGGAGTGAATGGAGGCATATGGTTTTTAATACTTGACGTGCTGTTGGAGTGTGAGCAAAGTAACATTTATGAAGGGATTCAGGGAAACCGGCAGGCCGGACTTGAGTTCTGGAGATGGGAAGTACAGTGCCGGCACTCTGAAGGAGGGGTGTAAATGTTGCAGTTTTATAACTGTAGTGTAAAGCACCCTTCTGGCAAGACAGTGATGGAGTGAATGATGATGAAAGTTTTTCTTTTTCGGGCCACCCTGCCTTGGTGGGAATCGGCCGATGTGTTAATAAAATAAAAATAATAATAATAATAATTGCAATAATAGTAATAATAATAATAATAATACTACTAATAATAATAATAATAATAATAATAATTGCAATAATAATAATAATAATAATTGTAATAATAATAATAATAATTGTAATAATAATAATAATAATTGTGATGATGGTAATGATGATGATGATGATGATGATGATGATGATGATGATGATAAGAAGAAAAAGAAGAATAGCAATAATAATAATAATAATAATAATAACTCCTTTATGTACAGATTTCTTCCTAACATCGACCTTTTTATTTGAAAATAATCAGAATATAATACAATTATGTTAGTGGCGGCGGCAGCGGTACGAATATCAAGTGCTAAAAATTTCACGCAATTTGGTCGAAAAACAAAATAGGAAAAATATAAAATATAAGCACTGTGAGACATTAATCATCTTAGTTGACATATATCACAGAAATAAATCCTGACTGACAATTTCATGCTACGTTTTGTTTAGTTTCCCATATACACGTTAAAAAAAAAAACTTCCCAAATTTCTACAATCAAAAAGAATTATAGAGAATAGCGATAAATGTTAGAGCATAAAATTGTAGATCTATCAATTTTCCATATCATATTAAAAATTCGAGCCAATACCTCTGTAAACAATGTCAGAAAACGGTCCCAAAGTCCAAATACCTGATCAATACTATGAATGATAACAACCCACCCTCCACCGGCCGTGGCTAACGGCGCACTGAGAATTTAATTCATTCATTCCCAGAGATAATTCAGTGTTGCCATTAAGTAAATTTCACTAATATTAAATATTAATAAATAAAATAAAACTAAAAAGAATACATGCATTTTTATTACCCGAATATTTTTCTGATGTCACATCATGAATTATCTCATCAATAATTTCTTTTAATTTCGTGTGTAAAAAGACTTACAATTGTCAGAACAAAAATATATGGAAACTAAAATGATGCTTATACGTAGGCGAATTTTATGAGACAATTCCAGAGATTTTCAACTGTTTTTAATATTCTTCTCTTTTGATGCTAGTGAAGAGCTCTTGATCCAAGAAAATAGAGCTGCCCTCTCCTTCCTCGGATCAAACTTGACTATATACCCCAAGCGCTGTACGACCCTTACGAGTTTCGCACTTCCTCAAGATGTCTTAATCCCGTGATCAAAACAACGTCGTGTTTACAAGACAATAAAATGTTAGTGAATCTTGGCACTTTAACTTACGCATTTACGCTACTATATTTAACCTCGATACTTAAGGGAGGGGCGAATGAATTCACGTTTTTTTCTTTATTTTGGTCTAATTTCAATGAGATTTTTTACAGTGATTTATACAGCTTTTAAAAACCTATACACTGTCTTTGTTATGATTTTTTGCCTTTAGGTTAGGTAGAAAAAATAAAATGTGCCAAATTTTAGGGGTCACAAAACCAGTAAATTTCTACAAAATTGGAAAGATGTACAATGCTCTAGTTAACATCAGATGAAAGATAAAGGCTCTATAATTGTTGACCCAATCCATTTTAGCAAAAATGTCAGTAGATTCCATTATAAAAAATGTTGAAGTTAGTGATTTTGTTTTTGCCTTTATTTTGTGGGAAAAAATTCAATAAAAACAAAGCTGTAAAAGATATTGGAAATCTTTCATGGGTGGTTGTAGAGCCATCATTACTCAATAACGTGTGAAAAATCATGACAATCCTATTAATACTTTTCGCAAAACATTACAAACAATGTCAATAACTTATTTCTGAGTTATTAATATATTTTTTCTGTGAAACTCTATGGATATGGCACGCTAAATCTCAGCGAATTGCATGCATCAGCACATGTTGAGACCCCAGAGGCCACTGAGGTGGCATGAGTCCCTACACTTGAATGGAGGCATCAGAGATGTTGCTATTTAGAGTTTTTTTAATGAAATAATCATAAAAATTGTAATTTTTGCAGAGACAAAACTAAAAAAAAAACACTAATTGGCAACATGTATTATTTATGACAGCAAGCACAACAAAAATACATTTAAGGAAAAATATACTTGGAAATATGATATAAACAAGTTGATTACACCAAAATGTTGCCAGAATGATGCACTATTTTTTGGTAAGAAAACATTTTTTTCCAAAAAATTTCAATCTTCCTTTCCTAATTTCTGGAACAAGGCTGCGTTAAAACTACCATATTTAACCTCAAGTTAACCCCGCCCTTTACACAGCGATATTTAACTCCCAATTTAAACTAAGTCATTTAATACAGCCTTAAACAAGGTTTAATTTGAGTATTTTATTTAACCCCGATATTAAAACCACGTTTTTACCTGAGGTATTTCACCTGATATTTAAACTGTGTTGCTGACTGGTTTTATTGTGTTATGTGGTGCTATTGTGTGTTATATGGTGTTATTGAGTTATGTGGTGCTATTATATGTTATGTGGTGTTATTGTGTGTTGTTATTGTATGTTATGTGGTATTACTGTGTGTTATGTGTTGTGTGGTGTTATTGTATGTTACGTGGTGTTATTGTGCGTTATGGGGTTATGCGTTGGGTGGTGTTATTGTGTGCTATGAGGATTATTGTGTGTTGTATAATGTTACTGTGTGTTATGTGGTGTTATTGTGTGTTATGGGGTTATTGTGTGTTAAGTATTGTTATTATGTGTTACGTGGTGTTACTGTGTATTTTTTTCATCAAACTGGCCATATCCCACCAAGGCAGGGTGACCCAAAAAGAAAAGCGAAAGTTTCTCTTCTTAAATTTGGTAATGTATACAAGAGAAGGGGTTACTGGCCCCTTGCTCCTGGCATTTTGTCGCCTCTTACGACATGGCTTACGGAGGAAGAATTCTGTTCCACTTACCCAATGTGTGGTGTTATTGAGTATTTTGTGGTGTTACTATTTGTTTTGTGGTGTTATAATGTGTTAGCTTGTGTTATTGTGTATTATGTGATGTAATCGTTTGTTGTGTGGTGTTTGTGTGTGTGTTATGTAGTGATATTGTGTTGTGAGGTGTTCTACATAAATGGAGTCTACCTGGAGGGTATTCCGGGGATCAACGCCCCCGTGGCCCGGTCCACGACCAGGTCTCAAGGTGGATCAGGGCCTGATCAACCAGGCTGTTACTGCTGGCCACACGTAGTCCAACATACGAACCACAGCCCGGCTGATCCGGCTTTAAGTATCCGACTTTAAGTATTTATCCAGATCCCTCTTGAAGGCAGCCAGGGGTCTATTGGAAATTTCCCTTATGCATTGTGGGAGGCTGTTGAACAGTCTTGGGCCCCGGACACTTATTGTGTTTTCTCTTAGTGTAGCAATGGCACCTCTACTTTTCATTTGGGTATTTTGCCTGCCCAGTCTTTTGCTTTTGTAGGGAGTGATTTCTGTGTGCAGATTAGGGACCATTCCTTCTAGGATTTTCCAAGTGTAGATTATGATGTATCTCTCTCGCCTGCGTTCCAGTGAGTTAAGTGTTTCCAAGCGTTCCCAGTAGTGTTATTATTAGTTATGTTGTATTGTACATTAGGCAGTATTATAATGTGTTATGTGGTGTTTTTTTAATTATGTGTAATGATGGGAAGTGGCGTTATGTGTTAATGTGGTGTTATGTCTGTTATATTGCGTTATTGTGTGCTATGTGAAGATATTTGTTGTGTGGTGTTATTATGTATTAAGTGGTAATAATGTGAGTTAGACAGTGTATTAATGTATTTTGTGATGTTAAGTTGTGTAATGATGTGTAATGTGGTGTTAATGTGTGTTAAATGGAGTTATTATGAGTTAATGTGATGTTATATTTGTTATGTTGTTTTTGAGAGTTATTTTGAATTATTATGCTCTTGTATTTATATGTATATATGCATACAAATAAATAAGCACATGTAAAAATATGCATACGTTTATATTCACATACATGTGTACATACAGACATATGCATACATGCACAAAATACATATATACATACATGCGCACACATATATATACGGACACGTTACATAGGCAAACGTGTACATACGTGAATGCACACATGCTCACACACATTATAATTTTATAACCACCCTGCACTATTCCTTTCGCTTGCATTGAGGTAGAGGAGGCTAGGCTTATGAGATACGGGGGATACCGTTCTAGGATTATGAAGAGACCGAGACACATCTAGTAAATATTGATCAATAATATTCTCATTAGCGTTGGTTCTAACATGAAATGGCTGGATTCTTTAGTTAGACTATACGGGTACGCACCCGTAGGTCAAACTACAGAATTGTCTGCATCAGTACTGACGGGTAAATCCCGTAGATTAATGAACATATTGGAACACATGACTA
>WNWK01004214.1:42500-62500 GCA_009830355.1 Cherax destructor | reverse complement strand
TGCCAACAGTGCCAACAAATTCAACAGTGCCTAAGTTTCAAACCGTGCCAAGAGTTCCAGTAATTTCAAGAGTGCCAACAGTGCCAACACAGACCTACTATATCTCATGCCTGCACTTCATGTATTGACCTGAGGCACTGAACTGACCTCCAAATAACATATGTGTCTTCTGATCCACTTCAGCGTGCGAGTATCTGCTGGATCCAACCTGGAACAAATATTCCCCACTCTGGATTAGCATACGGTGAATTATATATACATGCAAGAATCTAATTTTACATAAGGTTAACTAAGGTGAACAAATTAGCATAAAATGAAGATTTATATGTTGCATCCAGGGACATATTGTAGTCCCTTAGAGCACTGGTATCCCTATGCACATAGTGTTGGTATCTCTATGCACATAGAGTGCTGGTATCCCTATGCACATAGTGTTGGTATCTCTATGTACATAGTGCTGCTATCTCTACGTACATAGTGTTGGTATCCCTATGCACATAGAGTGTTGGTATCTCTATGCACATAGTGTTGGTATCTCTATGTACATAGAGTGTTGATATCTCTATGCACATAGTGTTGGTATCTCTATGCACATAGAGTGCTGGTATCTCTATGCACATAGAGTGCTGGTATCTCTATGTACATAGAGTGCTGGTATCTCTATGCACATAGAGTGCTGTTATCCCTATGCACATAGTGTTGGTATCTCTATGCACATAGAGTGTTGGTATCTCTATGTACATAGAGTGCTGGTATCTCTATGTACATAGAGTGTTGGTATCTCTATGCACATAGTTTTGGTATCTCTATGCACATAATGTTGGTATCTCTATGCACATAGTGTTGGTATCCCTATGCACATAGTGTTGGTATCCCTATGCACATACTGTTGGTATCCCTATGCACATATTGTTGGTATCCCTATGCACATAGTGTTGGTATCCCTATGCACATAGTGTTGGTATCCCTATGCACATAGTGTTGGTATCACTATGCACATAGTGTTGGTATCCCTATGCACATAGTGTTGGTATCCCTATGCTCATAGTGTTGGTATCCCTATGCTCATAGAGTGTTAGTATCCCCTATGAAAGCTCTTAAAGTTGTAGGATGGAGTTAAGAAGGAACACGTCTGGTCGGTATCTCAAGACAGAGCACAAGCTCCAGCTCCTGGACTACCTGGTGTTTACCTGGAGAGGGTTTCGGGGGTCAACGCCCCCGC
Source organism: Cherax destructor (assembly GCA_009830355.1). Taxonomy (NCBI): domain Eukaryota; kingdom Metazoa; phylum Arthropoda; class Malacostraca; order Decapoda; family Parastacidae; genus Cherax; species Cherax destructor. The sequence goes on along the minus strand of WNWK01004214.1, from coordinate 61,278 downwards.
GGCTCGGTCTGAGACCAGGCATCATGGTGGATCAGGGTGTGATCAACCAGGCTGTGGAGGGTCATTCACTCTTTCGCTATGAAGGCTCAATATAACTCTTCAACAAGTCGTCAAAAAGACGACTTGTTGAGGAGTTACGTCGTGATATTCAAGTTAATGTGTGTGTGTGTGTGTGTATATGTGTGTGTGTGTGTGTGTGTGTGTGTGTGTGTGTGTACTCACCTAATTGTACTCACCTAATTGTGGTTGCAGGGGTCGAGACTCAGCTCCTGGCCCCGCCTCTTCGCTGTCCGCTACTGGGTCTCTGCTGTATGTGTGTGTGTGTGTGTGTGTACTCACCTAATTGTACTCACCTAATTGTGGTTGCAGGGGTCGAGACTCAGCTCCTGGCCCCGCCTCGCTGTCCGCTACTGGCCTGCTGTGTGTATCACATTGTACTCACCATTGTGGTGCAGGGCGAGACCAGCTCCTGGCCCCGCCTCTGCTGTCCGCTACTGGGCTCTGCTGTGTGTACTCACCTAATTGTACTCACCTAATTGTGGTTGCAGGGGTCGAGACTCAGCTCCTGGCCCCGAATATTCGCTGTCTGCTACTGGGTCTCTGCTCTCCCTGCTCCATGAGCTTTATCATACCTAGTCTTAAAACTATGTATGGTTCCTATATCTTTCTCTAGACTATTCCACTTCCTGACTACTCTGTGGCTGAAGAAATACTTCCTAACATCCCTTTGACTCATCTGAGTCTTCAGCTTCCAGTTGTGTCCCCTTGTTTCTGTGTTCCCTCTCTGGAACATCCTGTCACTGTCTACCTTGTCAATTCCCCGGAGTATTTTGTATGTCGTTATCATGTCTCCTCTGACCCTTCTTTCCTCCAGTGTTGTTAGTCCTATTTCCCTCAACCTTTCTTCGTGTGTGTGTGTGTGTGTGTGTGTACTCACCTAGTTGTACTCACCTAGTTGTGGTTGCAGGGGTCGAGACATAGCTCCTGGCCCCGCCTCTTCACTGGCCGCTACTGGGTCACTCTCCCTGCGCCATGAGCTTTATCATACCTCTTCTTAAAGCTGTGTATGGAACCTGCCTCCACTACATCGCTTCCCAAGCTATTCCACTTCCCGACTACTCTGTGACTGAAGAAATACTTCCTAACATCCCTGTGATTCATCTGAGTCTTCAACTTCCAACTGTGTCCCCTTGTTGCTGTGTCCCATCTTTGGAACATTCTGTCTCTGTCAACCTTGTCAATTCCTCTCAGTATTTTATATGTCGTTATCATGTCCCCCCTATCTCTCCTGTCCTCCAGTGTCGTCAGGTCGATTTCCCTTAACCTCTCCTCGTAGGACATACCCCTTAGCTCCGGGACTAGTCTTGTTGCAAACCTTTGCACTTTTTCTAGTTTCTTTACGTGCTTGGATAAATGTGGGTTCCAAACTGGTGCTGCATACTCCAGTATGGGCCTAACGTACACAGTGTACAGGGTCCTGAACGATTCTTTATTAAGATGTCGGAATGCTGTTCTTAGGTTTGCTAGGCGCCCGTATGCTGCAGCAGTTATTTGGTTGATGTGCGCCTCAGGAGACGTTCAAGGTGTTATACTCACCCCAAGATCTTTTTCCTTGATTGAAGTTTGTAGTCTCTGGCCCCCTAGACTGTACTCCGTCTGCGGTCTTCTTTGCCCTTCCCTTCATGACTTTGCACTTGGTTGGGTTGAACTCCAGGAGCCAATTGCTGGACCAGGCTTGCAGCCTGTCCAGATCCCTTTGTAGTTCTGCCTGGTCCTCGTCCGATTGAACTTCTTCTACATCATCAATTGTCTGCACATCATCCTGTGTGTGTATGTTGTGTGTGTGTGTGTGTGTGTGTGTGTGTTGGGTCGTGTGTGTGTGTGTGTGTGTGTGTGTGTGTGTGTGTGTGTGTGTGTGTATGTGTGTGTGTGTGTGTGTGTATGTGTGTTATTTAGAACAATTTATTTATCTTACAATGACCAGTACTAGAGTACTCAGCGCCAGCATAGAGCCTGGACCAGCCGCGAGGAAGACCTCGGGGCTGGTCCAGGAGTAGATGACGAGAACCAAACTTTACATCAGTAGGAGCTGGTGGTGTTTTGTTTGTCAGGAAACAACATAGCGTCTGCAGACACCAGTCTCTTTTGCCAGATTATGACTCATCAAGTTGTTAATTATTTTAAAAACAGAGGATAATGTGGTCAGGTCGAAGAACCGAAGGAGACATAATCGCTATATTAAAAATACTCAGTGACGTAGACAAAATAAACATTGACACAATATACGTCATAGTTCATATGTACCACAGGAATTTTTTTTTCAATGTGAGGGGCGAGGATAGTGAACAAATGGTATGTATCAGGAAGAGATGTAGTGAAGGTCAGCTCAATATATGGATTTAACAGGTGATATGTCGGAGTCACAGAACACACACACACACACACACACACACACACACACACACACACACATATTGTGTATTGTACATCCCTTGTGTATCCTATGAATGTTGGATTTATATTATTCACAAAATCGTCTTTTTTTTACTATTCCACTTTTTTGTTTTAAGCAAATATCTGGTATCTTATATTATCTAATAAAATACCTGGATATACCACATTGGACCATATTTCGTGAACATATAAACAATTATCATTATCGTATTCAAGAGGAAGCACTAAACCCTTAAGATAATTCAACGCTTGTGGACTGGGTTTCAATCAGATCTGATCCCAGGAAATAAAGGAATATATTGTCCAGACACAGACAATATATACACTGTGAGGAGCTCTTACTTACCACGAATAATTACCTTCCTACGATCACGATATACCCAGAACTCACCAGGTGGAGGTTGCTGCTCCTTGAGTTCCAACAGACAGACGAATAAATCACAGGCGAAACACTGCAACGTATGAGTATCTTCATCGCGGAGACGTTTCGCCAGCCTCAAATTACCCCTCCAAGTCTCGAGTAAATATACTGCACACTGGAGTGATAACAAGCGGTTGATATAACATCTCTGCAGTAAAGGCGCTTAAGTGTTGCCCATGTGTCTTATTTATCTAATAATATTCTAATAGACAGGCAAGCATATACTGTGTAAGACAGTGTCTAGAACTGACTGTGAGCACCCACGCCCATCTCTATGTTTGTTTTGCAGTCAATATCACAATTCACTGAGAAAAAAAACGCGAATTCTCCTTTTGGCATGATATTGGCAGCTTTAGAGGATCCCTTCAATGGTAGTGTACAAGCTCACAATAGATTGCATGGGGGATTATCCGCAATTATGTGTGTAGGGGAGCGAGTGTACGAGGTGAGAGTCAACAGCGCTGGGTAGGGCAGACTTGTCAGGGAATGCTGACCTCCTCTGACTTACTCCAGAAGATTGTAGGTTATATCCGTTAACAGTTCCTGGGATCATCGCTTACACGGCCCGGTCTCAGACTAGGAATTATATCTATGAAGAAACAAAAAAAAATTAATTATAGCTATCAATGAAAGTTTTGTAAAAAAAAAATACATTTGTTTGGAAGTAATTCATCAAACTAATATTCTACTTGTCAATTGTCAATTATGGAAAAAATATTTAGCCTGAAAAAAGTTCTGAACTGTCTTGAAATTTTCAATTTTTTTCTTATTCAAGTTGCCAATAGAAACAGAAGTTGGCAAGCTTTATCTGCAGTCTTACATCTTCAAAAAATAAAGAAAAAATCCAGCAATCCTGCCAGTGGCAAACATATAAGAGGCTTTACTTTCACACTAATATGTCATGGAGGTATTACCTCCTACAGCCGTCAAGAATAGTAATATAAGCGAGTGTGTGCATTTGTAATCACCTATATATGCCTTTGGAAAATAAGCTATAGCTCTTGGGCCCTATATCTTAAGCAGCATTCGATTTGTATGATAATGTTCTTATCTCAAGGATCCAGTCTATTTGCAATTTAATCCCTGTATGGAGTTTTCCTCTGTCTAGCACACACTCACTACTCTTACACTGAAGATGGTGTAAGAATGTAGATGAATGGTTCAGAGAACCGACAAGTTATAAATTAGACACATATGCAACACTTGGGTATCTTTATTGAGGAAACGTTTCGCCACACAGTGGCTTCATCAGTCCAATACAAAGTAGAAAGATGTATGGAGAGGAGGAGTTTGAGGTAATCAGTCCCTCGGCCTGGAGTCGATGTGTTCAGTCCATCAATCTTGTAGAAAGTACAGTACATGTCCGTAGAGGTGGCTTATATACTGTAGTCCAACCTTTGGACGAAGACCTACTTCGACTAGTGGATGGTACCACTATGACCCCGCCTCCTCCTGCTTCACCTCACCTGTCTACAGTATATAAGCCACCTCTACGGACATATGCTGTACTTTCTACAAGATTGATGGACTGAACACATCGACTCCAGGCCGAGGGACTGATTACCTCAAACTTCTCCTCTCCATACACTTTTCTACTTTGTATTGACTGATGAAGCCACTGTGTGGCGAAACGTTTCCTTAATAAAGATACCCAAGTGTCATAGCATATATTATATATATATATATATATATATATATATATATATATATATATATATATATATATATATATATATATATATATGTCGTGCCGATTAGGTAAAACTTGCGATTTTGGCTTAAATAGCAACGCTCACCTTGCCATATAAGACAAGTGAAAATTTGTGTATGCAATAATTTCGCCAAAATCATTCTGAACATAACGAAAAATATATTTCATTGTGTTTGTTTATTATTAAATTAATGTTAACGTATCTAAAATATATTTAGTTGGTTAGGCTAAATTAAATTGCGCTTGTTGTAATAAGGTTAGTAGGTTTTCAAAGTTTCTCTTGGTACAAAATTATAAATTTTACATTAACATAAATGAAAAAATATATCTTTAAACGTATAAGAGAAAACTTTAGAAAGGACTTAATTTTAGATGAGTTCTTGCTAATTGACCAGTTTTACCTAATCGGCACGACATATATATATATATATATATATATATATATATATATATATATATATATATATATATATATATATATATATATATATATATATATATATTTTAAATATATAGGAGGTACCACCTCTAGAACTTGCTGGGGACCCTCATCTTCAGAGAAGACAATAAACGTACCTCAGGGAAAACTCGAGGTTCTCCCCGGAGCTGTTTGAATATTTTCTTTTCCTACCACTACCTATATATATTGAATGAGTGCTTTATTAATAGACAGAATACATTGACAGAAAACATAAATATGAACATGAATACATTGGTACAATATAGCAAAGATTATGAATCTCTTCCAGCTCCTCCGAAGCCGGACGCGAGCCCAGTACGCAGCATGCATTTCCCCTCTGGTCAATTAGCAAGAACTCATTTAAAATTAAGTCCTTTCTAAAATTTTCTCTTATACGTTTAAAGATATATTTTTTTCATTTATGTTAATGTAAGAATTTATAATTTTGTACTAAGAGAAACTTTGAAAACCTACCTAACCTTATTACACCAAGCGCAATTTAATTTAGCTTAACCCAACTAAATATATTTTAGATACGTTAACATTAATTTAATAATAAACAAACACAATGATATATATTTTTTTCGTTATGTTGAGAATAATTTTGGCGAAATTATTGCATACACAAATTTTCACTTGTCTTATATGGCAAGGTGAGCGTTGCTATTTAAGCCAAAATCGCAAGTTTTACCTAATCGGCACGACATTATATATATATATATATATATATATATATATATATATATATATATATATATATATATATTAAAGAGGGAGAGTTATCGTAATTACAATGACTCCCAGATCTCACGCACTGCTGATATTGTGTTTACATTATGGTCAGAGACGCTCCCTTGCCTTCTCTGTAAACACAACTTCTCCGACTCATGCAAATTTTAGTCAAGTGGGGAAGGTATCTCCAAGTCCACCCTCTCACTCTTCGTATCTTTAAGCACTGGTTCGTCTGCTAATTAATAGTTGGATATTCTGTTCTGTAGTAGATTCGCCGGTATAATCGCCCTGCCCGGGCCTTTTTCAAGAGGTGGCCCGGCCTTGGCTCCCTATCGAGGGAGTGTCTCAGACCAATGTTTGCCATGGGAAGATGCACAAGTACCTCCTCGTCGTCTGGGACCAACTGTCTCAAGGCCTAGCCCCATTCCCCGCCCCCACGGGGCTCGGAGGTAGAAGCTAGGCACCTTGGACTGCCACAAACCCCGCCCACACCGGACTCGAAGGGTGTGGCAGCTGTATAGCAGCAGACGATGTCAGGAGGTGCAAAGGCAGCAAGCACTACTGGCTCCTTCTGGAGCCATACCCCAGCTTTGGGCCGAAGCCTGAGCGCTGGGGAAGTTCAAGAATGCCTCTTGTTGCGTGTGTTGCTGCTGCTACTACTACACTTTTCCGTTGCACTCTGAAAAGATGTATAGGATAATATGCAGGGGTGTATTAACATGTTTTAAGGCACAGACATACTGGTAGATATGTATGCATTAAAGTAGAACCCATAATTAATCAAGCACATAAGGAAGAACTAGGAAGTCCAATGGCTTGCAACAAGACTAGTCCTAAGGCTGAGGGGCATGAGTGGCGAAGAATGATTGAATGATTGGTGACGGGGCCAGATAGTTGGGGGTTCGAGTCACTCTACAGCCACATTTGAAAGAGTAATAAGGATAACAATGGAATTTTTAAGCTATGTTTTTTTAAAGGCAACACGCACGGGTACATATAAGGAAGCAACTGATAGTCACGTTGTATACACGAGCAGAAGCATCTGTTAAGGGCTACATTTATACACTTAACATAATATATTGGTAGCTGTTGCATGAGAATATAATAATAGTAATAATAATAGTAATAACAATAATATTAGTAGTAGTAGTAGTAATATTTTTATAATAATAATAATAATAATAATAATTATTATTATTATTATTATTATTATTATTATTATTATTATTATTATTTTCAGTTTTATTTATTATTATTATTATTATTATTATTATTATTATTATTATTATTATTATTATTATTTATTATTATTATTATTATTATTATTATAATAATAATAATAATAATTATTATTATTATTATTATTATTATTATTATTATTATTATTATTATTATTATTATAAGAAGCATCTTCCAGGCTGCATTTCAGAACGGAATCTGGTTTGGTAGGTGTTTCATTTACATGTTATGTGATACAGAAAAATAATTTAATTTACATATGTGTTGCAATTATTTTGTCCCAACGAAATACAAAACACTGGACCTCGAAGAATAATAAATACTTCAGAGGTGTTGTAGTGTTACCCTGGGTTAAGTTATCAGAGGTACTCTAGTGTTACCCTGGGTTAAGTTATCAAAGGTGTTGTAGTGTTACCCTGGGTTAAGTTATCAGAGGTGTTGTAGTGTTACCCTGGGTTAAGTCATCAGAGGTACTCTAGTGTTACCCTGGGTTAAGTTATCAGGTGGTGTTGTAGTGTTACCCTTGGTTAAGTTATCAGAGGTACTCTAGTGTTACCCTGGGTTAAGTTATCAGAGGTACTCTAGTGTTACCCTGGGTTAAGTTATCAGGTGGTGTTGTAGTGTTACCCTGGGTTAAGTTATCAGGTGGTGTTGTAGTGTTACCCTTGGTTAAGTTATCAGAGGTACTCTAGTGTTACCCTGGGTTAAGTTATCAGGTGGTGTTGTACTGTTACCCTGGGTTAAGTTATCAGGTAGTGTTGTAGTGTTACCCTTGGTTAAGTTATCAGAGGTACTCTAGTGTTTCCCTGGGTTAAGTTATCAGGTGGTGTTGTAGTGTTACCATGGGTTAAGTTATCAGGTGGTGTTGTAGTGTTACCCTTGGTTAAGTTATCAGAGGTACTCTAGTGTTACCCTGGGTTAAGTTATCAGGTGGTGTTGTAGTGTTACCCTTGGTTAAGTTATCAGAGGTACTCTAGTGTTACCCTGGGTTAAGTTATCAGAGGTACTCTAGCGTTACCCTGGGTTAAGTTATCAGGTGGTGTTGTAGTGTTACCCTGGGTTAAGTTATCAGAGGTACTCTAGTGTTACCCTGGGTTAAGTTATCAGAGGTACTCTAGTGTTACCCTTGGTTAAGTTATCAGAGGTACTCTAGTGTTACCCTGGGTTAAGTTATCAGGTGGTGTTGTAGTGTTACCCTTGGTTAAGTTATCAGAGGTACTCTAGTGTTACCCTGGGTTAAGTTATCAGAGGTACTCTAGTGTTACCCTGGGTTAAGTTATCAGAGGTACTCTAGTGTTACCCTGGGTTAAGTTATCAGAGGTACTCTAGTGTTACCCTGGGTTAAGTTATCAGAGGTACTCTAGTGTTACCCTGGATTAAGTTATCAGAAGTACTCTAGTGTTACCCTGGGTTAAGTTATCAGAGGTACTCTAGTGTTACCCTGGGTTAAGTTATCAGAGGTACTCTAGTGTTACCCTGGGTTAAGTTAACAGAGGTGTTGTAGTGTTACCCTGGGTTAAGTTATCAGAGGTACTCTAGTGTTTCCCTGGGTTAAGTTATCAGAGGTACTCTAGTGTTACCCTGGGTTAAGTTATCAGAGGTACTCTAGTGTTACCCTGGTTAAGTTATCAGATGTACTCTAATGTTACCCTGGGTTAAGTTATCAGATGTACTCTAGTGTTACCCTGGGTTAAGTTATCAGATGTACTCTAGTGTTACAAATGGTTAAGTTATCAGAGGTGTTGTAGTGTTACCCTGAGTTAAGTTATCAGAGGTGTTGTAGTGTTACCCTGGGTTAAGTTATCTGAGGTGTTGTAGTGTTACCCTTGGATAAGGAATCAGAGGTGTTGTAGTGTTTCCCTGGGTTAAGTTATCAGAGGTACTCTAGTGTTACCCTGGGTTAAGTTATCAGATGTACTCCAGTGTTACCCTGGGTTAAGTTATCAGATGTACTCCAGTGTTACCCTGGGTTAAGTTATCAGATGTACTCCTGTCTTACCCTGGGTTAAGTTATCAGATGTACTCTAGTGTTACCCTGGGTTAAGTTATCAGATGTACTCTAGTGTTACCCTGGGTTAAGTTATCAGATGTACTCTAGTGTTACCCTGGGTTAAGTTATCAGATGTACTCTAGTGTTACCCTGGGTTAAGTTATCAGATGTACTCTAGTGTTACCCTGGGTTAAGTTATCAGATGTACTCTAGTGTTACCCTGGGTTAAGTTATCAGATGTACTCTAGTGTTACCTCTGATAAGTGATCATATAATATTACTCTTCAGTACTATATGAATGTGCATAATGGTTCAGATCTGAATGGAAATTAGCTAAATGCTTTGTAATGCGTTAGTAATTTAGGTAAATCAATTAATGATTTGCATGATCGATGCCCTCGCTATCGGCTCTCAGACAGGCTTCGTAAATCTGAATTTTTTTTAATAAAAATTAGCCATAAATGCACATAAAAAATAAAGACAAATGTATAGTGATTGTAAATAAAACTTTGTAAGAGTTACCTGTCTTCTAACACTCCTGACTAGCACTCCTGACTAGCACTCCTGACTAGCACTCATGACTAGCACTCCTGACTAGCATTCCTGACTAGCACTCCTGACTAGCACTCCTGACTAGCACTCCTGACTAGCACTTCTGACTAGCACTCCTGACTAGCACTCCTGACTAGCCCTCCTGACTAGCACTCCTGACTAGCACTCCTGACTAGCACTCCTTACTAGCACTCCTGACTAGCACTCCTGACTAGCCCTCCTGACTAGCACTCCTGACTAGCACTCCTGACTAGCACTCCTGACTAGCACTCCTGACTAGCACTCCTGACTAGCACTCCTGTCAGGGAGCAGAACTCTTAAAGCGCTTCTGTTTCTCACTCATGTAACAAGAAGCTGTTACCTCTCTAGATAGTTGTTGTGTGCCAACCTTACTGGCTAACCTAAGTAAATATTGAAATGTTGAGCTAAGGAGGGAAGTTGTGGGGACCTGGTGGCTGGAGTGGGAAGGGAGGAAAGGGCGTGTAGGCGTGGACTGGGTTGGGAAGGGAGAAGGGAGATACGGAAGAGGAATACAAAGTCTGGGTTTTACAAGGCCACTCAGGTAGTATGGGTGAGAGTGGCTGATTCCCAAGACGTAGGAGGAAGTGTATACCTGCCGTGTGTGTGTGTGTGTGAAGCTTCACTGACTTACAATGAATGCAGGTAGGCGGAGATTGTGGTTGACCAGCAAGGTGGACTAGTGTGTGACCTCTAGCACACCTACTTCTGGTATTGTTGCTGCAACTGCTGCTGTTGCTGGGGCTGCTGGTGGGGGTGGTGGTGGTGCTGTTGGTGGTACTATTAGTGCTGGTGGTGCTGCTCTTTGTGGTTTTAGTGCTCGTTGGAATGGTACCGGCGGTACTGATGCTGCTGGTGGTTGTGATGATGGTGTGGTTGCTGCTGGTAATTGTTGTCCTGGAGCTGTTGCTAGTGGTGCTGGTGGTTTTGGTGCAGGTGAATATGGTGCTGGAGGCGTTGATGTTACTTGGGGATATGGTGATAGTGTGGTTGCTGCTGGTGGTATTGTTGTTAATGATGGTACTGCTACTGGTGTTGTTGTCCCACACACGTGTATCATATATCTGGGTTACCAGGTGGGTCGATTTGAAGTTAAAATTCTCACAATAATTTCTAGGAGCACTAGAGAGGAGTACCCAAGGAGCAGCAAATTAATAGTTCTATGTTGCACCCTGGGCAGGCTTCTGCAGGTAGGTAGTGAGACGGACGCTGCCTAACTTACCTCACTGATCCAACTATGTCTCATGTGTCATGCAGATGATAACTTGCAGCTGCTAAATATTGATACATTCACTTTCACACTGCGACGCTTGTGTTGACTTTATAATGGAGGGCGTGAGAGGTGCTTCACTGGGGCACCAGAGTAGAGACTCGACACTCTTTGTCATCGACACAAGTGGTAAGAGGAAGTGAGCAGAAGCACCAGAAACGCACAAATAAACACACACACATACACACATAAACACACACACACACACACACACATACACACACACACACACACACACACACACACACACACACACACTGGAGTATGCAGCACCAGTTTGGAACCCACACCTGGTCAAGCACGTCAAGAAATTAGAGAAAGTGCAAAGGTTTGCAACAAGACTCGTCCCAGACCTAAGTGGATTGTCCTACGAAGAAAAGTTAAGGGAAATCGGCCTAACGACACTAGAGGACAGGAGGGTTAGGGGAGACATGATAACGGCATATAAAATTCTACGAGGAATAGATAAGGTGGACAGAGACAAGATGTTCCAGAGAGGGGACACAGAAACAAGGGGTCACACTTGGAAGTTGAAGACTCCTATGAGTCAAAGTCAAAGGAATGTACTCACCTAGTTGTACTCACCTAGTTGCATTTGCAAGGGTCAAGTCATAGCTCCTGGCCCCGCCTCTTCACTAGCCGCTACTGGGTCACTCTCCCTGCGCCATGAGCTTTATCATACCGGTGTGTGTATGTGTGTGTGTGTGTGTGTGTGTGTGTGTGTGTGTGTGTGTGTGTGTGTGTGTGTACGAGTGTGTGTGTGTGTGCTCACCTAATTGTACTCACCTAATTGTACTCACCTAATTGTAGTTGCAGGGGTCGAGACTCAGCTCCTGGCCCCGCCTCTTCGCTGTCCGCTACTGGGTCTCTGCTCTCCCTGCTCCGTGAGCTTTATCATACCTTGTCTTAAAACTATGTATGGTTCCTGCCTCCACTATATCGTTCGCTAGACAATTCCACTTCCTGACTACTCTATGGCTGAAGAAATGCTTCCTAACATCCCTTTGACTCATCTGAGTCTTCAGCTTCCAGTTGTGTCCCCTTGTTTCTGTGTTCCCTCTCTTGAACATTCTGTCACTATCCACCTTGTCGATTCCCCTCAGTATTTTGTATGTCGTTATCATGTCTCCTCTAACCCTTCTGTCCTCCAGTGCTGTTAGTCCTATTTCCCTCAACCTTTCTTCATAGGACAGACCCCTGAGTTGTGGAACTAGCCTTGTCGCAAACCTTTGCACTTTCTCTAATTTCTTGACGTGCTTGACCAGGTGTGGGTTCCAGACTGGTGCTGCATACTCTAGTATGGGCCTGACGTACACGGTGTATAGTGTCTTGAACGATTCCTTGTTAAGTTAACGGAACGCTAATCTTAGGTTTGCCAGTCGCCCATATGCTGCCGCAGTTATCTGGTTGATGTGTGTTTCCGGAGACGTGCTTGGCGTTATACTCACCCCAAGGTCTTTCTCCTTTGACGAGGTTTGTAGCCTTTGTCCACCTAGCCTGTACTCTGTCAGCGGTCTTCTTTGCCCTTCACCGATCTTCATGACTTTGCATTTGGTGGGATTAAATTCGAGAAGCCAGTTGCTAGACCAGATGTTGCTAGACCAGATGTTGCTAGACCAGATGTTGCTAGACCAGATGTTGTTAGACCAGATGTGTGTGTGTGTGAATGAAAACAACCACAAGGGAAAAATCGAAATTGCTTTAAGCTTTTCTGGTTTTAAACGCTTCTTCAAGAACAATGATGGAAATTAGTGGAAATCTCAGTGAAAACACAAGCGTGTGTGCGTCCAGAAACGCACGCGCAAGAAGAGTTCTTTTTTATGAGCCAATGAAAAATCCCTCCTGACCGGTGTTTATAAATGGAACTTTGGTGTCACTTTGGTGGAGGGCCTCTGCTGACTTACTGGTTTATACCTTGGATATACCTTTGAAGAGTTTCGAGAGTTTCACTACTCTCGGAGCCAGGCCATGGGCCAGGCTCGTCCGGTGCTTGCCTGGTCAACCAGGCTGTTTCTGCTGGAGTTTAACTCATATGTAATTAAAATATATCACATTATTTTATCTGGAGTGTGCCACACTCAGTCTATTGACTGACTATCCATTGAATGACTACCTACTGACTGACTGTCTCCAGTCAGTGCACATATAACCCGCACATCGGTGAAACTTTCGACAACGGCGCTTCGGTCCCACATGGAGCAACAATTAGTGAGACAGTTAATGGTCCGAGTCAGGCCGAAATATCGTGGTAATCTTCAGTGTTGTATGTGCGGGTTATCCGTGTATTGTTCCTGTCTTTTATTCGTTCAGTCTCAGCGCCTATCAAAGCCGAGAGACTAATAACCTCTAAATTATTTCTCCACTTCTCCCATTGTCTCAAGTATTAAAATTATCTCTGTATTCGACTGAAGACGCCTCCATTCGCCTGGGCGAAACGATTCGCCAATAAAAATATCCAAGTGTTGCATAAACGTCGTATTGATCTGGCTGATGGCTTGTTGCCTACGTAGTTAAGTATGTTACGTATGTTAAGTAGGTGAGGTTTGCCAGGAAACAGGACAAGCGTTTCCTGACGCGGGTCTTAGTAATATGACCCGTAGCTGGAGCTTTTGATCATCTGACCGAGGCCTTCCACTGGCTTACCGGGCATTTTTTATCGCAATGATGCATATCGGTTTATTACAGTGGCTATGTGTCTCATGCTGTCGGATCCTCAACGCAGGTGTGACCACGATTCTGGAGGTCACAGTGATCAGTACACGTTCACTTTGCTGATTAACAGTCACACCATCTTCCTGCTGAGGTGACTTTTCCTTTCTGTGGAGAAGGCTAGCCACTTTCACCTTTAGTTCTGTAAATTTCACTATTAATTCTGTAAATGTGTTCACAATGTTCTTATTTTTCAGTGATTCTCTTTTGAACATTATTCTGTGATGTGGGTATTTTAAATATATTTAACTTTTGTTTCCAATATTTGGTTTTATTTGGCATCCAGTCTGTCCTTCCGTTCGTGTACTGTTTACTTAACTTACAGTAAAAAAAATATATATTTCGATACTGATGTACAATAAGTCAAAACTTAATACAATGACATCGTAAGTGTATTGATTATTTTTACGTAGCATTTTTGGCTATTTTTTTTTCTGCATCAGCTTTAAGTTAGATTTGATTGATTAGATTATTGGTTACTAAGCCAGTGTAACAAAGGTAGGTGTCTAGCAGCTTAGCCTAACCATGTTAAAATTGACATTTTAATAATATTTCTTCACTCATGTCTCCTATCCAATAATACACATGAGCATATTACTTGATTTTTCTAGAGAAGCGAGCCATATTGAGGTGTCTCCAAGCTTCTCTTATCACTCTGACTCAAGAAATCGTAATGACACGATTGCAAACAAACCATACCACGGATGGGGTTCGAACCCGCGGTCACAGAGTCTCGAACCCCACCCGTGGTATGGTTTCTCTTATCACGTCTGAAAGCCAGACAGTAACTACTAGAAAAGTGATACTGTCACCTAGCATGTCAATATCTTTGCTTTGGATGGTCCTCTTTCTGCTGACACGATTTATCTACTCTTGTGCTTATTCTTACACGGTATTCCACCTTGTAAGTTACATACAGATGAAATAAAGAAAAGTTATTGCTTTAATTTATCATTCTCTTTATATTAACACAAAAATTTATCATTACCATCTTTATTATTTTAAAATAGTTACAAATATTTATATCAGGCCGGAGGAGAGTCGAACCTACAAGCTTATGGACAAAGTGAGCAGTGCTATGTATACCGCGCCTGGCTATGAGCTAGAGTATTGTCTGACATATATATATATATATATATATATATATATATATATATATATATAGGATGGGGTACACCTCTGGTGTAAATTGTGGGACCCATAGCCTCGGAGAAGTGGATAAAAAGGTTTCAACGAAGAATATTTGGATTTCTTCCTGAAGCCATTTGAATATTCCAATTCCCCTACCACCCCATCTTTTCATTCTTTTCGTTTTTACCAATATGGTACAAAATATTTAAGAGATACATTGTTGATATAAAGATGGCATATACAGTACATAAGGTGTGAGAGATAAATGTCTAGTACACATTATATATATAAATAAATAAATAAATAAATATATATATATATATATATATATATATTTTATATATATATATATATATATATATATATATATATATCACATATATATATCTTCGTTTCTTGGTCTTCGGTGGCATTACAATTCTGGCTTAACCAGTAACCCAAATTAGAAGAGAAAAATCTTGTGTATTCAGCTTCCTCTTCCAGTTTTTGTGCGTCGAGCGAGAAAATGGTGGTGGAAAATTAAACCTGGAATACGTTCATGACTTTAGTTCCTTAAGGAAACTGTCCAGACACTGATGTGGTCGCTTTCTCTCTTTCTTTGTGTGTCCCTCTGTCTGTTTCTCTCTCTCTCTCTCTCTCTCAATTAACGCATTAAGAATCTCATCCAGTGGCTGGTGCCACATAGTAGAGATAGTCAACATAAGATCAATTGCAGAATGGCCTTTTTCTGAAAACGTATTGACAATTAATCAACAGAGGTTCACTTGCGCAGTGGGTGCTACGCAGAGAGTGAGTACAAATGCGTATTAGGCAATGACTGACCTTGCTAGCACCTGTACAACCTTCCCATCCCACTGCTTCTTAAAACAATATCTTAATATTTTATAGACAACTCCCTCATCTTTTACATTACACACACACACACACACACACACACACACACACACACGCCAGACAGCACGGATTCATGGAAGGCAAATCCTGTGTAACAAACCTCCTGGAGTTCTATAATAAAGTAACAGAGGTAAGACAAGAGAGAGAGAAGGGTGGGTTGACTGCATTTTCCTGGACTGCAGGAAGGCCTTCAACACAGTTCCTCATTAGTAAAGAAGTTGGAAGAACAAGCGTGTATAACAGGAAGGGCACTGGAATGGATCAGGGAATACCTTACAGGGAGACAACAACGGGTCATGGTGCGTGATGAGGTATCACAGTGGCCGCCTGTGACGAGCGGGGTACCGCAGGGGTCAGTCCTAGGACCAATGCTATTCTTGGTATATGTAAATGACATGACGGACGGGATAGACTCAGAAGTGTCTCTGTTCGAAGATGATGTGAAATTAATGAGGAGAATCACATCGGAAGAGGACCAAGCAGGACTTCAAACAGACCTGGACAAGCTTGACATCTGGTCTAGCAACTGGCTTCTCGAATTTAACCCCACCAAATGCAAAGTCATGAAGATCGGAGAAGAGCAAAGAAGACCGCTGACAGAGTACAGGCTAGGTGGACAAAGGCTACAAACCTCATCAAAGGAGAAAGACCTTGGGGTGAGTATAACGCCAAGCACGTCTCCGGAAACACACATCAACCAGATAACCGCGGCAGCATATGGGCGACTGGCAAACCTAAGATTAGCGTTCCGTTACCTTAACAAGGAATCGTTCAAGACACTGTATACCGTGTACGTCAGGCCCATACTAGAATATGCAGCACCAGTCTGGAACCCACACCTGGTCAAGCACGTAAAGAAACTAGAGAAAGTGCAAAGGTTTGCGACAAGGTTAGTTCCACAACTCAGGGGTCTGTCTTATGAAGAAAGGTTGAGGGAAATAGGACTAACAACACTGGAGGAAAGAAGGGTCAGATGAGACATGATAACGACATACAAAATACTGCGGGGAATTGACAAGGTAGACAGTGACAGGATGTTCCAGAGAGGGAACACAGAAACAAGGGGACACAACTGGAAGCTGAAGACTCAGATGAGTCAAAGGGATGTTAGGAAGCATTTCTTCAGCCACAGAGTAGTCAGGAAGTGGAATAGTCTAGAGAAAGATATAGTGGAGGCAGGAACCATACATAGTTTTAAGACAAGGTATGATAAAGCTCATGGAGCAGGGAGAGCAGAGACCCAGTAGCAGACAGCGAAGAGGTGGGGCCAGGAGCTGAGTCTCGACCCCTGCAACCACAATTAGGTGAGTACAATTAGGTGAGTACACACACACACAAACACACACACACACACAAACAAACAAACACACACACAAACACAAACACACACACACACACACACACACACACACACACACTTACACAAGCAGGGCCGAGGAATGAAAGGGGAGAGCTGTTGGGAGCAGGGATAGCAATAAGTGAGGTGGAAGAAGGTAGAGAAGGTGACAGTTCCCATGCCGAGGCACAACCATGCCTTCAAGAGTTACTCGAAAATATAAGGGAGCCAACGGCCATGTACAAACGGGACCCAGAAACACAGAGGGAAAGGCAATGGTAGGAGGAGAGGGAGAAGTCAGTGTTTATGCATGGGCTTCAGGAGAGCGATTGAATGACACACAATGAAAGACGGCAGAAAGGAAAACAGGAGATTGAAAACAGGATCCTGCAAGAAAAACCACAGCTGAAGGAATCATTAACTTACAAAAGGGTGTTCCTAGACTACGACAGAACAAGAACAGAACGACAGCAGCTGAGTGAGAGGACACAGAAACGAAAGGGGATATGAAGAGAGACAAGAACAGAGTCAGCAGAGGACAACCAGAGCAGGGCAGAGCAACATGCGCAAGGACACACAGAGCCACCCTCAGAACACCACAGCCAAACACACTATCCCAACACAACCCACAATCCACACTTACAGCCCCAACCCCACACTATGCTGCAGAATCCCACAGCACACTGCCAGGTCCCTCACCCCCACAGACCTCTCAGAACACAGAGTTTGAGAGGAAACTGAAGGTATGGTACACCAACGCTGATGGAATAATGAATAAGTGGGAGGAGTGGAGTCAAAGAGGCATCACCGGACATCATAGTTCTCATAGAAACCAAGCTCACAGGTATGATAACAGATGCCATCTTTCCAACGGGATATCAGATCCTGAGGAAAGACAGAGGAAACAGGGGGGGGGGAGGAGTGGCACTGCTTATCAAAAGCTAATGGGATTTTGAAGAGCTGGAGAGAGGAGACAGAGAAGAAGAAAGAGACTACATAATAATAACACTTCAGTCTGGAGGTCCCAAGGTGGTAATTACAGTGATGTATAACCCACCACAGAACAGCAGGAGGCCAAGGCAAGAGTGTTATGAGAGTAACAGAGCGATGGTTGACACACTGGCTGAAGTGGCCAGAAGGGCTCATGCAAGCAGGGCGAAGCTGCTGATTGTGGGTGACTTCAATCACAAGGAAATTGACTGGGAGAACCTGGAGCCACATGGGGGCCCAGAAACGTGGACGGCTAAGATGATGGAGGTGGTACTGTAAAACCTCATGCACCAACACATAAGGGACACTACCAGAGAGAGAGGAAAGGTTGAACCAGCAAGACTGGACCTATTATTCACCTTGAGTAGTGCAAATATTTAGGACATCACATATGAAAGACTCCTCGGGGCCAGTGACCATGTGCCTTTTAGCTTCGAATACATAGTAGAGTTACAAGTACAGAATGAAGCTGGAAGGACATGACGAATGAAACCAAACTACAAGAGAGGAGACTACACAGGCATGAAGAATTTCCTGCACAGGGTTCATTGGGACAGAGAACTGGCAGGGAAGTCAGCAAATGAGATAATGAAATATTGATGCAAGTAAGCTGAATAGAGGTTTGTACCCAAGGATAATAGAAATAACAAGATACCTAGGATGAGCCCTTGGTTCACCCATAGATGTAGAGAGGCCAAAACCAAGTGTGCTAGAGAATGGAAGAAGTATTGAAGGCAATAGACCCAGGAAAATAAAGAGAGCAGTCGTAGAGGCAGAAATTAATATGCACAGGATAGAAGGGAGGCCAAACGACAATTAAAAAATGACATAGCAGCGAAAGCCAAATCTGATCCGAAGCTGTTGTACAGCC
>WNWK01004214.1:17500-37500 GCA_009830355.1 Cherax destructor | reverse complement strand
CTCTACCTCCTACCTTCAACGTCCTCCAGCTTGATTCATCTTTGCTACTCTGGTCAGTGACTGTTGGTACCCCACTCACCTCAGACAGTCAGTCTTGTGCAGGAAACTGGTTCACGGTCCAATATCCAGTGGGAAAGAGGCCCTCTCCATGGCCGGATTTATTTATCCAATCTTCAGCCATTTTGGATACGTTCCATTTAAGGATTTACTATGGCGGGTCTCGTGGTAGCAGGCTGCTGTGTTTCCTCTCTCTCTCCCCCTTCCCTCTCTCTCTCTCTCTGATTCCTGCCTAAGGCTGCCTCTCTCTTCCTGCCTCTGTCCCTCCCTGCCTGCCTCTATACCTACCTCTCTACCCATCTTTCTATCTACCTCTTTACCTACATTTCTGCCTACTTCTGTACTTACCTCAGTACCTGCTTTTCCCTGCACTATATGGCTGTAATTTCACCCTCAACTCACTAACATCAACAGTAAACAACCTCGCGTTTCTGTCTTTTTTACAGCGTCATTACAGACAAAATAAATCAAATATTTAAATGGTGACAACAAAACCTCTCCCCATAAAAGTTCATTTCCTCCTCAGTCTCCCTTTTTTTCTCTCACCGTCAGCAGTAAAAAGACATAAAAACACTCCCTCATTAAGGCGGGGCTGGCGTCCTCTGGGCTGCCAGAACCACTGTCATTCGAACTGCTTCAAAGACTAAAGTTTTTGCCTGAAGGTCAGGTTCAAGTTTTTGTTTTTCGCTCTAGTCATTTACTCATATAGTGTAGCGGGCAACTTTCACCTTGCTACAGACAGCTGACCTGACCCTGCTGGTCAGAGAGACGAACTCTGTGAGTGGCCCCAGAGAAGGAAAGAAACGCAAGTGGAAATAAGTCACTTTGACTTTTTTAGATTATCCCAGGTTCTCTACACATATGCTGCTATGTATGATAATCTATGTAATTGTATTTGTGTATACCTGAATAAACGTACTAAAGATGTCCATGTTGAGGACAAATAATGACATCAATACAGATGGAGAGACTAAGGTTAAAGTTATTTAGTTTGGTAGCTTTATTATGCATACCATGGCCATCTTGTGGGTGGTAGTTGGTAACTAAGTTGCAGTAATAATGACCAATTAGGTGTTGCACAAGCGTCTTATTCATCAAATTGTCGGTACTGTATAATTTTGATTTGAATAGTTATGATTCATGAGGGGATTTAAAAAAAAAAACATCGGTTTATATGTTGGCATATGTATACAGGTATGCACTTAAACATATGTATAAAAAATGCTTAACAATTATCTCCCAGTCCACAGCAGGATTCAAACCTGCACACACTGCATCAAAATACACAGTACTTAATCTGGCTGTGTGGATTAAATACTGTGATGCAGAGTGTGCAGGTTTGAATCCTGCTGTGGACTGAGAGATAATATTTGTACATGTATAACAAAAATCTAGAAGCATTCATCTGTCTTCCTACTTGGTTGTTCATCTATTTAACACCATCAGTCGTAAACCCCGAGACGCTTGTTATAAATGTTATAAATGTTATAAATGTTATAAATGTTATAAATGTTGTACAGCACCGTCACCGTGAGTAAAAAAATACACATTTTCAACACATCACTGTCATCACCACCATCACGACTATCACCATCACCACCACTATCACCACCATCACTACCATCATCACCACCACCACCATCACTGTGAGGTAAAAGGACACAAGTGCAACTAATGTGACATTTTATTGTGGCAACTTTTTGTCTCTCCTGGAGAGCGAAACGTTGCCACAATAAAATGTCACATTGGTTGCACTTGCGTCTTTTTACCTTACATATTGTCGGTAATTGTACAAACTTTAACCACCATCACTGCCATCACAACCACCACCACCATCACAATCATCACCACCACCACCATCACAACCATCACTACTACCATAACCACCATCACCTTCACAACCATCACCACCGCCACTACCATCACCCATATCACCATCACCACAATCACCATCACCACCACTATTACGAACACAGGTAATGAATGGCCTGTGAGACTTGGTCGTAATGGGAATTACAGAAAACAAAACTCAGCAGTAGAGTATAATGTATATTTTGCCTTCACCCACTATATACAGGTATGTACACTATGTACATTATGTACAGATATAATAATAAATGTACACCACGATGAGAGATGGCAAAGAAGAAGCTAGAGAGAGTGCACCGTACTCAACCAGCAGCTAGGCAAGTCTGCCAGCGCTTACATAAGAACATAAGAAAAAAAACCATAAAAATGGAGGAACACTGCAGAAGGCCTACTGGCCCATACAAGGCAAGTCCTTTTCAAAACCACCCCTGTCCAAAACTATCCAAAAATTAACTCCCGTACCCACGACACCAATAAAACCCAGCCCCTCTCACTCATATATTTGTCCAATCTCTCTTTAAAGAAACCCAAGGTCCTAGTCTCGATCACCCTACTCGGAATACCGTTCCACGCATCCACAACTCTGTTCGAAAACCAGTACTTAACATAAGAACATAAAAACAAGTGAACCACGTTGCTTCAGCTTTAGCTGGCTTGCCTGTGATTGGTTAATGAACCAAGGTACTGATTTAACAACGGATACCATATTCATTGTTAAACCCTTAGCACCCGGTTTGCTGGTTGGGAGGCAGCCTATATGGGAGTGTGACATACGCTGAATAAAATGTAACTTACTCTTTGCATGTCACAACCACCATCACCACCACCACTATCACCACCACCACCACCACCACTATCACCACCATCACAATCACCACCACCATCACCACCACCATCACCACCCTCACCACCAAAACCATCCCCATCAACACCAACACCATCATTACCACTACCACCATCACCACCACCACCATCATCACCACCACCACCAACACCACCATCACCACCACTATCACCACCATCACCACACAATATTTTTCAGCTCCTTGCCGGCCGTTTTTAAATTACTTGCTTAATGTGTGTTTATGGGGAAAGTAATGGAAGTTTGGAACAACAAGTTACTGAATCTATTATATTTCCTTTTATAAAAGCTTTATATATTTGGATTTAGAAACACCAATTTGGTCTATAATTATCAAATAAGCTGGAAATAATCGCTGTATAATTATATACATAGTTGTGTATAATCTTTAGCATAATTTCTTCTTTAAAACTTTACCCAATATTTTCTTCGGTTACAGGCATATAGCATACAGGAAATACACCGGAAAGTATACACCTATCGGTGTATTTCCTCTATGCGATGTATATACGCCGAGAGGTATACACCTCTCCGCGTATTTACACTGTAAGCTTACTTAAATTTCTTTTTAAGGGATGACTGAGTTGTTAGGTAAGACACAAATGCAAGTTCTTTATTTTGAAACGTTTCACCTACACAGTAGGCTTCTTCAGGCGAATACAGAAAAAGTTGGCAGAAGCAGAAGACATGTGAAGACGATGTAATCAGTCCATCAACCTTGGAGAACTAGTTTTGAGGTGGTCAGTCCCTCAGAAGAGTATTTGTTCCATAGTCTGAAACAATGTGAAGTTGAAGTGACAGTATGGAGCCTAATATACAGTCAGGAGGTGAGATGTAAGCCACTAGTAGAAGCAAGAATGTGGTCATTGAGAGGTCACGTCCCTTTCTAATCCAACCATTTTCACTATTAGAAGTTGTCAAAGGTGTTTTCTGTTCAGTACCAAGATACCATTGTGTTGCAGTGTCTGACAGAGTGAATATTAAAATGGTATAGAGTACCGACAGGTACTTTTAATATTCACAAGGGATGACAGTATTTTTGACTGGTGGAGAATACGTGACATGCAGCTTTAAGCATTCTTGTGTAGTCGATAGGCTTTAAACCGCATTAACCAGTTTAAAATCTAGTGTGAATGATTATTTCGTTTGATCCGCTAAACCCTGCGAGGCTTATTTAGCGCAAGTGGCTGTGGAGGCTCGATCCTCCGTCCAATACCCGCGACACTCACACTTCTCTCGTAGCTAAGATTCTTCAAACTGTACAGGAAAAGACCAGCACCAGGAGTGGTGGAGGCTCGATCCTCCGTCCGCAAATAGCACCATAGACACACTAAACTTATCCCCAGATGTGAAGGAAGCCAGGAGTAAACACAACAGCTCATGGCAGAATGATAATAGAAGCTTCAGAAAATTCTTTTGGGTAATAATGGAATGAAGCAGTTGGAAATGTATAGTTGACAGTGGACAGAAGGGTAGGAAATTGAAGACTGCTGAAAGTTGAAGACTGGGACACTTATGCAACTTGTGGGAATCTTTATCGAGGAAACGTTTCTTGAATAAAGTAGTTTCTTCAAGACTGATGGACTAAACACATCGATTCCAGGCTGAGGGACTGACTACCTCAAACTCCTCTCTTTCCACCGTTCTTCTCTGTATTGGACTGATGAAGCCACTGTGTGGCGAAACGTTTCCTCAGTAAAGATTCCCAAAAATTGCACAAGTGTCTCATTCTTCGACTTGTTGGATTTGAAAACCATTTATCACTATCGAAAGTGCTGCATTAGAAAGCTTTATCGTGTTTTTCAAGCTTGACCTTCAGTATGAACGTTGAGACAATAATGAATGCCGGGAAGACCAACTAACTGGTCACGTAGAAGGATTAATAGTGTAGTCTGTCAGTGGCCCCATAATACTCCAACAAGAATGTCGTGGAGATGTAGGTGAGAGTATTCTTGTTAGGGATTTGCTG
Source organism: Cherax destructor (assembly GCA_009830355.1). Lineage (NCBI taxonomy): Eukaryota > Metazoa > Arthropoda > Malacostraca > Decapoda > Parastacidae > Cherax > Cherax destructor. Next base: position 32,743 of record WNWK01004214.1, on the reverse strand, counting down.
GCTAGATATATGGGTCGTGATTTCTGTGATAAAGACTGGAAGACGTAGTATTAAAGTTTGATACTCTATAAACAGGATGGCCAATATACTCGCGAGTTATGAGAAAAATTCAATTATTTGCCCAACTGCAGGAGGACACGATGCAGGCAGGGCTTCCTTTGAAGGGGGTATAAAATAAATTTCAAGCCATTTCAAAGCATTAGCAAAAAAGTGTTGAACATCTATTATTTAAAACATTCTAATAAGAATTATGGTTTTTCATAAATGGCTGACAAAGGCTATAATGAGACTTTCTGCCGAAAAGTTTATCGCTGCCATTTTCGATCCTAAAAATGTCCTGTGTGCAAGTGATGGGATTATTTTTCTAGATTATATGGGATTAAAAGGATTCCACGCTTCGGTCAAGTCACTTGAGAGGCCATATAGTATTTTGTCTGAAAAATTTCAACTTCACACCCCCAAGGAAGGTTCCTTGATGCCGGTGAGGGGCTCTTGATCTAGGGAATTGGATCTGTGCTCCAGTTCCCTGAACTGAGCCTGAATGCCTTCCCCTCCCCCCTCCCTTTCACAGGCACTGTGTAATCCCTACGGGTTTTGCGCTCCCCCATGATAACAATAATAATAATACTCAACTAATGAACAAAAGTGATCTAGAAAAATGCAACAAATTAGGAAAGACGAAAAGATGAAATGCAGGGAATTTTTTTTGCGATTTAATAATTAACCTGTAAAACTCTGGCTAACAAGGAAATTCTGATAAATAATCTTGAGATCATAAATCTACGTTATAGATACAGCAATAAAAATAAAGTAATTCAGGTTGCAGATTATCGTATATTTCAGAATACTGTAGAAACGATGATGAATAGAGTACAGAGGCAGCGATGGCAACATTTTATTTGTATGGAGTATTATGGAAATTTCTCTTGATGTTATTTTTTTTTTATCTTACCCGGCCAAGGTTAGGAGAGACGCTACTCTCTCAGCTGAACTTTCTTGTTTGATATAAAAACTGAAAGTTAGAATAACACAGTTGTCACTATATTGAGGAATGATTCCCAGGCTACTGACCAGAGGCGTTAGTATAGCTATTCAACTATGTTGAGTGATGAGAAAAGAAACAGTACGAATGTCCTGGATTTCCCATGGCGCAGGGGTTAAAACTCGCACTTCTCAAACTGGAGTTCTCAGGTTCGATTACTCTTACTCCATTTCTCCTTGTTTACTGTGAGGAGCTTAGCTGACTTGGGTGCAGTGGCCAACAGACTCAGCTCTCAAATTAGAGGCTCGAGGCTCGATTCCCTTTGCTCCATTTGGCAGTATCTGCTGGTCGGTGCCTGGGGACCGTGGTGTGAGTCGTTCAGAAGATCGTATTGCTGAAGGTAATGGCTTGTCCGTGGCTCTGAAGAGGCGTTCATGTCCGTCATGCAAGATCACTTCACCAGAGACACAAGCATTCAGCATGGGCATAAACCACTAACACACCAGCATACCACCAACATGCATCATATGACCACCAACATGACAGCTACACTATAAACATATACCTTCAGTATAATCCACCACCAGGAAACAAAACTGACGTACACTACCAACATTACACCATCAACGTGTAACACCAATATTCAACATATACCACCGGCATACACCACACACATTACACCACCAACACGACCAACATACACATAAGACACCTGGAAGACACCTAAATACACCTTGGTTAACGAGAGATGTCAGCTGTGCCATTAGGGAAAGGTGGAGGCGCCTCGTTCCAATCATTACGTGCCTACAACTGCCAATTGAGTTTGGAACGAGGCGTAATTAGCCAATCAACAGGTCATCAGAGGTCACAATGAAGCCACAATGAGGTCTGTGACGCAACTCCTTCCTGGTGTGACTGTGTAGGGAGTGTTAAGAGGACACCTTCAACCATTCCTTGTCTTATTCCCTTCCTCCCTCTCCCCCTACTTTTAGTTCTTTTCAGTTTTTTTACCATTACCTATGAACTCCCTTTTTTTCTTGATTATTTCGTCCTCCCTTTTTCCTTTATTAGTCCTTCCCTCGTTCCAAGATATTCCTTCAACTTGGCAGGTCTTCTCAACAGAATATCTTAGTGTACATTTCCAAGCCTTCTGTTATCTGTATTCTCAACGTATTGCCATGTATTCTCAAGTACTCCCATGTACCTCCATGCACTCTCATATACCCCATGTACTCTCAATTAATCCCATGTACCCCCATGTAGCCCCCTGTGCTGCTTGCCTTGCCTCAGAGAGCTTCCATGTTGTACTCTGGCGTGGGAGAGAGAGAACACACAAATGGAAACTAGAATTTTTAATGGATCCTCAGGAAAATAAGAAAGAATTCGTTTTGTGAGAGAGAGTAAATGAGTGAGCATGAGGGAGTGAACATGAGGGAGCGAACATGAGGGAGTGAACATGAGGGAGTGAACATGAGGGAGTGAACATGAGGGAGTGAACATGAAAGATTGAACAAGTGAAATATAGCACAAACATAAACACACACATACACACACACGCACACACACACGCACACACACACACGCACACACACACACAACACACACACAAACACACAAATACACACACACACGCACACACACACACACACACACATACACACACACACACGCACACACACACACACACACACACACACGCACACATACCACACAAGAGATTAGTGCAGAAGCTGGAGGACCAGGCAGGGGTACCAAGGAAGGCACTACAATGGATCAGGGAATACCTGTCAGGAAGACAGCAGCGAGTCATGGTACGTGGCGAGGTGTCAGAGTGGGCGCCGGTGACGAGTGGGGTTCCACAGGGGTCAGTCCTGGGACCGGTGCTGTTTCTGGTATTTGTGAACGACATGACGGAAGGAATAGACTCCGAAGTGTCCATGTTTGCAGATGATGTGAAGTTGATGAGAAGAATTCAATCGGACGAGGACCAGGCAGAACTACAAAGGGATCTGGACAGGCTGCAAGCCTGGTCCAGCAACTGGCTCCTGGAGTTCAACCCCACCAAGTGCAAAGTCATGAAGATTGGGGAAAGGCAAAGAAGACCGTAGACGGAGTACAGTCTAGGGGGCCAGAGACTACAAACCTCAATCAAGGAAAAAGATCTTGGGGTGAGTATAACACCAGGCACATTTCCTGAGGCGCACATCAACCAAATAACTGCTGCAGCATACGGGCGCCTAGCAAACCTAAGAACAGCATTCCGACATCTTAATAAAGAATCGTTCAGGACCCTGTACACTGTGTACGTTAAGCCCATACTGGAGTATGCAGCACCAGTTTGGAACCCTCACCTAGCCAAGCACGAGAAGAAGCTAGAGAAATTGCAAAGGTTGGCAACAAGACTAGTCCCGGAGGTTAAGGGAAATCGACCTGACGACACTGGAGGACGGAGAGAGGGGACAGATAACGACATATAAGATACTGAGAGAAGAGGGACAAAGACAGAATGTTCCAGAGATGGGACACAGCAACAAGGTGACACAGTTGGAAGTTGAAGACTCAGATGAATCCAGGATGTTAGGAAGTATTTCTTCAGTCACAGAGTGGTCGGGAAGTGGAATAGTTTGGGAAGCGATGTAGTGGAGGCAGGTTCCATACATAGCTTTAAGAAGAGGTATGATAAAGCTCATGGCGCAGGGAGAGTGACCCAGTAGCGGCCAGTGAAGAGGCGGGGCCAGGAACTATGATTCGACCCCTGCAACCACAACTTGGGGAGTACAACTAGGTGAGTACACACACACACACACACACAACACACACACACACACACACACACACACACACACACACACACCACACACAACACACTCACACAAACACACACACACAAACACACAAATACACACACACACACACACACACACACGCACACACACGCACACACACGCACACACACAAAGGAAAAGGGACTATAAATTTGTTGAAAACTTTCGATTTATCAAATTTTTCATCTTTTTTTCGAGTGTTGGAGTTATATATATGTAGGAGCGGCCACCGCTACAAGCACACCCTTCACAATTCAATAGAAATTCCTCGAAAAAAAAATCCTTTTTTGAGAGACGCCTCAGAGAAACCCGATACAGGAGCGTGTGTGTGTGTGTGTTTGTGTGTGTGTTAGTTGTGTGTGTGTGTGTGTGTTAGTTGTGTGTGGGTGTGTTAGTTGTGTGTGGGTGTGTTAGTTGTGTGTGGCGCCCACTGTGATACCTCATCACGTACCATTGACTCGTTGTTGCCTCCCTGTCAGGTATTCTCTGATCCATTCCAGTGCCCTTCCTATTATACGTGTTATAACTTCTGCACTAATCTCTGGTGAAGAACTGTGTCGAAGGCCTTCTTGCAGTCCAAGAAAATGCAATCAATCCACCCCTCTATCTCGTGTCTTACTTCTGTTTCCTTGTCATAAAACTCCAGTAGATCTGTGACATAAGATTTGCCTTCCATGAATCCATGCTGGTTCTCATTTATAATCTTGTTCTATTCCAGGTGCTCCACTATTCTCCTCCTGATAATCTTCTCCATGACTCTGTATACTATACACGTCAGTGACACTGGTCTATAGTTTAGTGTCTCGTTTCTGGCTCCTTTCTTAAAAATGGGGACTACATTTGCCGTTTTCCATACCTCAGGTAGTTGCCCAGTTTCAATGGATGTGTTGAAAATTGTATTTAGTGGCACACACAGCATCTCTGCTCCCTCTCTAAGGACCCACGGAGAGATGTTGTCCGGTCCCACCGCCTTTGAGGTATCAAGGTCACTTAGTAGCTTCTTCACCTCCTCCTCGGTTGTGTGTATTTCATCCAACATTTGTTGGTATATTCCTTGTTGGTGTACACCTCTGTTCTGTCTTCCCAGAGTCCTTTCTGTCCCCACTGTAAATACTTCCTTAAATCTCGTGTTGAGTTCCTCACATACTTCTTGGTCGTTTCTTGTGAGCTCCCCACCTTCCTTCCTCTGCCTGATCACCTGGTCCTTGACTGTTGTCTTCCTCCTGATGTGGCTATACAACAGATTTGGGTCAGACTTGACTTTCGATGCTATGTTGTTCTCGTACTGTCGCTGAGCCTCCCTCCTTATCTGTGCTTACTCATTTCTGGCTCTTCGACTAATCTCCTTATTTTCCTGGGTCCTTTGCCTTCTGTACTTTTCCCATTCTCTAGTGTACTTAGTTTTTTGCTCTCTACACCTTCGGGTAAACCAAGGGCTCGTTCTGGTCTTCCCATTATTTCTGTTGCCCTTGGGAACAAACCTTTCCTATGCCTCCTTGCATTTTGTTGTTACGTAGTCCATCATTTCGTTTACTGACTTATCTACCAATTCTCTTTCCCACTGAACCTCCTGCAGGAAGTTCCTCATACCTGTGTAGTTCCCCGTTTTATAGTTTCGCTTTTCCCATTCTACGCTTGTTTCCCTCTCCACTTGTAACTCTACTATGTATTCAAAGCTCAGAACCACGTGATCACTAGCTCCAAGGGGCCTTTCATATGTGATGTCCTCAATGTCCGAGCTACTCAGTGTGAACACGAGGTCCAGTCTTGCTGGTTCATCATTCCCTGTCTCTCTGGTAGTGTCCCTAAAATGTTTATGCATGGGTTTTTCACGTACCACATCCATCATCAATGTTTCGAGACCCCCATGTGGCTCCAGGTTGAAATAGCTCATAACCAGTAACTTTGCTCTACTCGAGTGAGGTCTTCTGACCCCCTCAGCTAGTGTGTCCACCATTGCTCTGTTGCTCTTTTTATGATAAATTAGACACATATGCAACACTTGGGTATCTTTATTGAGGAAACGTTTCGCCACACAGTGGCTTCATCAGTCCATACAAAGGAGAATCATGAAGAACAGGAGGAGTTTGAGGTGGTCACTTCCTCAACCTTGAGTAGATGTTGTCAGTCCATCAATCTTGAACAGAATACAGCATATGTGCTAGGAAGCAGCTTATATACCGTAAGCAGGACAGGTGCAGAAGTCGTAGGTGGTGTCACAAATGTACAATAAAGATACCCAAGTGTTGCATAAGTGTCTAATTTATCAACTTGTCTGTTCTCTGAACCTTTCATTTACATGCTCTTTTTATATTCCTCTCTTGGCCTCCAGCAGTTTTGTGGCGGGTTATACATCACTGCAATGACTACCTTATGTCCCCCAGACTGAATTGTACCTACTATGTAATCCCTTTCTCCAATCTCGTCCATTCCTTCCATTTCCTCAAATCCCCATCGGTTTTTAATGAGCAGTGCAACCCCTCCACCCCCTCTCCTCCTTCTATCTTCCCTCAGGATCTGATATCCAGGTGGGAAGATTGCGTCTGTTATCGTCCCAGTGAGTTTCGTTTCTGTGACTACTATGATGTCTGGCTCTTGATTCTCTCATGTGTGTACTCACCTAGTTGTGGTTGCAGGAGTCGATTCACAGCTCCTTGCCCTGGTGTGTGTGTGTGCGTATGTGTGAATGTGTGTGTGTGTGTATTCACCTATTTGTACTCACCTATTTGTTGTTGCAGGGGTCGAGACTCAGCTCCTGGCCCCGCCTCTTCACTGATCGCTACTAGGTCCTCTCTCTCCTAGCTTCATGAGCTTTATCATACCTCGTCTTAAAGCTATGTATGGTTCTTGTCTCCACTACATCACTTCCCAGACTATTCCACTTCCTGACAACTCTGTGACTGAAGAAATACTCCCTAAGATCCCTTTGACTCATCTGTGTGTGTGTGTGTACTCACCTAATTGTAGTTGCTTAGATCGAGTCGAAGCTCCTGGCCCCGCCTCTTCACTGGTCGCTACTAGGTCCTCTGTTCCTCCTGCATGAGCCTTACCATACTGCTTCTTAAAGGTATGGATGGATAGTGGCTCCACTAACATCCTAACATCCTTGTGTCTCTCCTCATAGGACATACCCCTTAGCTCCGGGACTAGTCTCGTTGCATACCTTTGCACTTTCTCTATTTTCTTGACGTGCTGGACCAGGAGTGGGTTCCAAACTGGTGCTGCATACTCCAGTATAGGCCTGACGTACACTGTGTACAGAGTCTTGAACGATTTCTTACTGAGGTATCGGAACGCTATTCTTAGGTTCCCTATTCGGAAATATGTTGCTGCAGTTATTTGGCTGATGAGCGCCTCAGGAGATGTGCTCGGTATTATACTTACCCCAAGATCCTTTTCCTTGAGTGAGGTTTGCAGTCTTTGGCCACCTAGACTGTACTCTGTCTGCAGTCTCTTTTGCCCTTCCCAACCTTCATGACTTTGCACTTGGTGGGGTTAAAGTCTATGAGACAGTTGCTGGCTAGGCTTTCAACCAGTCCAGATCTCTTTGAAGTCCTGTGTGTGGGTGTGGGTTTGTAGCTCCGGTATGGAACCCATACCTAATAAAGCATGTTTAGAAACTGCAGGAAGTGAAGATGTAAACAACAAAACTAGTCATAAATCAATGGAACATGATCAGAGAGGTGAAGCTAAATGAAATGAACCTGATGACATAATAATAATAATAATAATAATAATAATAATAATAATAATAATAATAATAATAATAATAAGACAAGGAAAAACTTCATACAACTGGGATGCTTGAATGTGCGTGGATGTAGTGCGGATGATAAGAAAGAGATGATTGCTAATGTTATGAATGAAAACAAGTTGGATGTTCTGGCCCTAAGCGAAACAAAGCTGAAGGGGGTAGGCGAGTTTCAGTGGGGAGAAATAAATGGGATTAAGTCAGGAGTATCTGAGAGAGTTAGAGCTAAGGAAGGGGTAGCAATAATGTTGAAGGATAAGTTATGGAGAGAGAAGAGGGAACATAAATGTATAAATTCAAGGATTATGGGGATTAAAATAAGGGTCGGATGTGAAAAGTGGGTCATAATAAGTGTGTATGCCCTGGAGAAGAGAGGAGTGTAGAGGAGAGAGAGAGATTTTGGGAGATGTTAAACGAGTGTGTAGGAACTTTTGAGCTAAGTGAGAGAGTAATCGTGGTAGGGGACCTAAATGCAAAAGTAGGAGAAGCTTTTAGAGAGGGTGTGGTAGGTAAGTTTGGGGTGCCAGGTGTAAATGATAATGGGGAGCATTTGATTGAACTTTGTATAGAAAGGGGTTTGGTTATAGGTAACACACATTTTCAGAAAAAAGAGGATAAATAAGTATACAAGATATGATGTAGGGCGAAATGACAGTAGTTTGTTGGACTATGTATTGGTAGATAAAAGACTGTTGGGTAGACTTCAGGATGTACACGTTTATAGAGGGGCCACATATATATCAGATCACTTTTTAGTTGTAGCTACAGTGAGAGTAAAAGGTAGATGGGATACAAGGAGAATGGAAACAGCAACTAAGAGAGAAGTGAAGATTTATAAATTAAAGGAGAAGGCGGTTAGGGTAAGATATAAACAACTGTTGGAGGATAGATGGGCTAGTGAGAGTATAATCAGTGGGGTAGAAGATGTATGGGTAAGTTTAAGAGTATAGTGTTAGAGTGTTCATCAGAAGTTTGTAATTATAGGAAAGTGGGTATGGGAGGGAAGAAGCGTGATTGGAGGAATGATGATGTAAAGAGAGTAGTAAGAGAGAAAAAATTAGCATATGAGAGGTTTTTACAAAGTAAAAGTGATGCAAGGAGGGAGGAGTATATGGAGAGAAAAAGAGAGGTTAAGAGAGTGGTAAAGCAGTGTAAAAAGAGAGCAAATGAGAGGGTGGGCCAGATGTTATCAACAAATTTTGTTGAAAATAAGAAAAAGTTTTGGAGTGAGATTAACAAGTTGAGAAAACCTAGGGAAAGAATGTATTTGTCAGTTAACAGTAGGAGAGGAGAGTTATTAAATGGAAAGTTAGAGGTATTGGGAAGATGGAGGTAATATTTTGAGGAACTGTTAAATGTTGATGATGATAGGGAAGCTGTGATTTCGTGTATAGGGCAAGGAGGAATAACATCTTGTAGGAGTGAGAAGAACCATTTGTGAGTGTGGGGGAAGTTCGTGAGGCAGTGAGTAGAATGAAAGGGGGTAAAGCAGCTGGGATTGATGGGATAAAGATAGAAATGTTAAAGGCAGGTGGGTATATAGTTTTAGATTGGTTAGTGTTTTTATTTAATAAATGCATGGAAGAGGGTAAGGTACCTAGGGATTGGCAGAGAGCATGCCTAATTCCTTTGTATAAAGGCAAAGAGGACAAAAGAGAGTGTAAAAATTATAGGGGAATAAGTCTGTTGAGTATACCTGGTAAAGTGTATGGTAGAGTTATCATTGAAAGAATTAGGAGTGAGATGGAGAGCAGGATAGCGGATGAACAAGGAGGCTTTAGGAAGAGTAGGGGTGTGTAGACCAAGTGTTTGCAGTGAAACATATAGGTGAACAATATTTAGATAAGGGTAAAGAGGTGTTTGTGGCATTTATGGATTTGGAAATGGCATATGATAGGGTGGATAGGGGGGCAATGTGGCAGATGTTGCAAATGTATGGAATAGGAGGTAGGTTATTGAAAGCAGTGAAAAGTTTTTACGAGGATAGTGAGACACAGGTTAGAGTATGTAGGCGAGAGGGAGATTATTTGCCAGTAAAAGTAGACATTAGACAGAATGTGTGATGTCACCGTGGTTGTTTAATATATTTATAGATGGAGTTGTAAGAGAAGTGAATGCGAGGGTGTTGGCAAGAGGTGTGGGGTTAAAAGATAAAGAATCTAACACAAAGTGGGAGTTGTCACAGTTGCTCTTTGCTGATGACACTGTGCTTTTGGGGGATTCTGAAGAGAAGTTGCAGAGGTTGGTGGATGAGTTTGGTAGGGTATGTAAAAGAAGGAACTTAAAAGTGAATGTAGGAAAGAGTAAGATGATGAGGATAAAAAAAAATATTAGATAACGGAAGATTGGATATCAGATTGGAGGGAGAGAGTATAGAGGAGGTGAATGTGTTCAGATATTTGGGAGTGGATGTGTCAGTAGATGGGTCTATGAAGGATGAGGTGAATCAAAGAATTAACGAGGGAAAAATGTGAGTGGTGCACTGAGGAGCTTGTGGAGACCGAGAACTTTATCCATGAAAGCAAAGATGGAAATGTATGAGAGTATAGTTATACCAACACTCTTGTATGGGTGTGAGACATGGGTTGTGAATGTTGCAACAAGGAGAAGGCTGGAGGCAGTGGAGATGTCATGTCTGAGGGCAATGTGTGGTGTGAATATAATGCAGAGAATCCGTAGTTTGGAGATTAGGAGGATGTGTTGGATTACCAAAACTATTATCCAGAGAGCTGAGGAGGGGTTGTTGAGATGGTTTGGACATATAGAAAGGATGGGGCAAAATAGAATGACTTTGAGTTTATAAATATGTAGTGGAGGGAAGGCGGGGCAGGGGTCGGCCTAGAAAAGGTTGGAGGGAGGGGGTTAAGGAGGTTTTGTGTGCGAGAGGCTTGGACTTCCAGCAAGCGTACATGAGCGTGTTAGATAGGAGCGAATTGAGACAAGTGGTTTTTTTGGACTTGACGTGCTGTTGGAGTGTAGGCAAGGTAACATTTATGAAGGGTTTCAGGGAAACCGGCAGGCCGGACTTGATTCCTAGAGATGGCACTCTGAAGGAGGGGTGTTAATGATGCAGTTTTGTAGCTGTAGTGTAAGCACGCCTCTGGCAAAACAGTGATGGAGTGAATGATTATGAAAGTTTTTCTTTGTCGTGCCACCCTGCCTTGGTGGGAAACGGCCGATGTGTTAATAAAAAAAATATAATATAATATCTTTATTTCTACAAGTACATGTACATGGTATACAGGCCTAGCTGACATCAATGACATACTACTATATAGAAAACCGATTGTTATGTTAAGCATTTCGGGCAAATTAGGACAGTTTTTTCCCAGGATGCGACCCACACCAGTCGACTAACACCCAGGTACCCATTTTATACTGATGGATGAACATGGACAGCTGATATCTTATAGAAACACGTCCCTAATGTTTTCCAGCCGTACCGAAGATTCGAACTCCGGACCTCAGTGTGTGAGCAGAGTGCGCTAGCGATCGCGCTACGGGACACCTTACTAATGATAATAATATACAAATTGTGTCGACAAGTTGATGAGTAAGACAAATTTGTATCTTTATCGTTGAAACGTTTCGCCTACGCGGTAGACTTCATCAGTCAGTTACAGAGGAGAATGTATTGTAGGAAGCAGGAGTAGTGGCAAGGTAAAGATAACGTAATCAATCCATCTTTCTGGGACAAATAGTTTGAGGTGGTTAATCCCTCAGCCTGAAGAAGGGTTCAACTCCATGGTCTGGAGCAATATAGCGTTCCAGCCTTCACATAATTTATTGGAGATGCGGGAAAGTGGATCTCGAGTGAATAGTTGGAGGTTAAAGATACTTATAGTCGAAGGTATGTCAGGAAGAATTTGTCTAGCCTGAGGATGGTCAGGGAATAGAACTTGGACGTATGAAGTAGTGAAGGCAGGTTCAATACAGAGTTTTATGTATAGGTTTGATAGTGCAGACGAGGCTAAGAGGGAATAAATCCAGGCGAAGCCAGGAGCTGAGGCAAGACTCCTGCAGTGACAAATAGGATTGCACAAATAGATGAGTACACATACACACACACACACACACACACACACACACAGGACGAGCTCTTGCTTCACCCAAAAGGTGTAGAGAGGCCAAAACCAAGTGCGCTAGATAATGGAAGAAGTATAGAAGGCAAAGGACCCAGGAAAACAAAGAGATTAGTCAATGAGCCAGAAATGAATATTCGCAGATAAAGAAAGAGGCTCAGCGACAATACAAAAATGACATAGCAGCGAAAGCCAAGTCTGACCCAAAGCTGTTGTACAGTCACATCAGGAGGAACACAACAGTCAAGGACCAGGTAATCAGGCTGAGGAAGGAAGGAGGGAAGATCACAAGAAACGACCGAGAAGTATGTGAGGAACTCAACAAGAGATTTAAAGAAGTATTTACAGTGGAGACAGAAAAGACTCCAGAAAGCCGGAGTAGCGGGGTACACCACCAAGTGCTGGACACAATACATATAACAGAGGAGGAGGTGAAGAGGCTGCTAAGTGAACTAGATACTTCAAAAGCGACGGGGCCGGACAACAACTCTCCTTGTGTCCTGGGAGAGAGAGAGCAAAGGCACTATGCGTATCACTAACAACAATCTTCAACAAATCTATAGAAACAAGGCTCCTACCTGAGGTGTGGAAGACAGCAAATGTCGTCCCAATTTTTATGGACACAGACTCGCAGCACTAAACTACAGACCAGTGTCACTGACTTGTATGTTATGTAAGGTCATGGAGAAGATTATCAGGGAAAGTGGTGGAGCACCTAGAAAGGAATGAACTTATTCACAACAACCTGCACGATTTCAGGGAGGGGGAAATTCTTTGTCACAAACCTACTGGAGTTCTATGACATGGTGACGGCCATAAGGCAAGAAAGAGAGGGGTGGGTAGATTGTATTTTCTTGGACTGTAAGAATGCATTTAACACAGTTCTACACAAGAGATTAGTGCAAAAGCTGGAGGACCAGGCAGGTACAACAAGGAAAGCATTGCAATGGATCACAAAATTTGTAAAACATTAGTATACATGATACTAAAGCAGGCAAAGCAACACTAACCCAGCAACATAGGAGTCACATGATCTCATCGTCTACCCGTCCTCATCCCAACATGGCATTCTTCAGGTCACCAGCGTCACTCACACCTCACTCTCCACCTATATATACTGTCTTTTAACCTCTGTATGTTTGAAGTGAACAAGATCCCAGGACCGAAACCTTTTCTAATAAATATGTCCTAGTGTTTGTTTACGTGTCTTTCTAAACCAACTTGTCGGAATTTATTGCCAAGGTTTATCTCAGAAGTGTCCCTGTTTGCAGAAGATATGAATCTAATAAGGAGAATTCAATGGGATGAGGATCGGATAGGATTACACAGGGAACTAAATATTCTGCAAGCCTGGTCCAGCAACTGGCTCCTAGAGTTTAACCACATCAAGTGGAAGGGCAGAGAAGACCACAGACAGAGTACAGTCTAGGGGGCTGTTATGGGGTGTTATGGACTTGTTATGGGGGCCTTGACCGGGAGAGTTGTTTGACTGTTAAAATAACTCAAAACATTCTTTGAGATGTACTGGTATGGGGTAGGGTAATAACAGTCACATGTTTCTGGTAGGATACAATTTTTCTTGTAAAATTTACCTTGGTGGTGTCAGTGGAAGGTTCATATATTAGTTTACAGGTTGTTTTCTCCAGAGTGGGGATTAAAGTTGAGTAACACATTTTGTTTGTGGTTATGGTAGAGTGCCACGTGAATATTTTTTTCCATTGAACTTGTGTTATTTTTATGTACCTGTGGGAAAACTTGTCCATTGATGCTGTAAGAGAGGAAACAAGAGTTAAGGATAAAATAAATGTCAGAAGCTGAATCTTCAGACTTTTTAGGCTTCGGTGAGGAGATAAATAATTCACCAGTAAACATGTCTGTTAACAGTGACCATGAGGAATCACCTACTCCAGGTGATAATGAAGAGATGATTAAGCTAGCTTTGGTAGAAGCTGAAACAAAATTAATAGAAGCTAAGGAGAGAATAAGTCAAAGGTTAGGAGGTTTAGAACAAGGGCCTGAGCAGTACTTTAACATAACTAAAGCTGCACATTTTGTCCCTAAGTTTACAGAGTGACCCAGACAGATATTTTTTCTTTTTTGAGAAGACTGCTTTGGAGCAAGGATGGCCCAAACAGCACTGGGCTACCCTAGTTCGCACACAGCTTGTAGATAAAGGGTTCCAGAGAGTAGAGAGACTGGAAGGGAGTGAATTTTCAGACTATCATAAAATAAAGGAGGTAGTATTGCTTGCATACCAAATGATACCTGAGAAATATAGGCAAAAGTTCAGAAGTCAAAAATTTCAGGATGGGCAGACCTTAACTGAGTTTGGGAATGAGAAACTGTTCCTGTTTAAGAAATGGGTTGGTTCAAAAGGAGTGAACAGGGACTTTGACAAATTAGTAGACCTAATTGTTCATGAGTAAGTATCATTATAGCCTATAAGACCTTAAATACCCCATACTAAGACATGTAGTGAGAACCTTGATGACAAGTAAAGGGAAAATAACATAACAGGGGCCAAAGACTGCAAACCTCACTCATGGAAAAGGATCTTGGGGTGAGTATAATACCGAACACATCTCCTGAGGCGCACATCAACCAAATATGTGCGCCTAGCAAACCTGAGAATAGCATACCGACACTTCAGTAAGGAATCGTTCACGACTCTGTACACAGTTTGCGTCAGGCCCATACTTGTGTATGCAGCACCAGTTTGGAACCCACACCTGGTCAAGCACGTCAATAAATTAAAAAAAAGTGCAAAGGTTTGCAACGACACCAGTCCCAGAGCTAAAGGGTATGTCCTACGAGGAGAGGTTAAGGAAAATCGACCTGACGACACTGGAGAACAGTAGAGATACGGGGTGACATGATAACGACATATTAAATACTGAGAGGAATTGATAAACTAGACTGAAACAGGATGTTCCAGAGATGTGACACAGCAACAAGGGGTCACTAGGATGTTCGGAAGCATTTATTCGGTCGTCGAGTTGTGGGAGAGTCTGGAGAGTGATGTAGTGGAGGCAGGATCGATACATAACTTCAAGAAGAGGTGTGATGAAGCTCATGGAGCAGGGAGAGAGTGGACCTATTGGCGACCAATGACGAGGCGGGGCCAAGAGCTACGACTCGACCCCTGCAACCACAATTATGTGAGTACACGCGCACACACTCACACACATAAACTACTCAAGTTTGATTATCAGAATCAGGCAGCAATGTGACTAATCGTTTTGAATACGGTTATAAGTAATATAGTATGTGCAAAGTTGTTGGCTGACGTGTTCCTGACGACAAGTCTTCACGCTATGTCAGCGTCAGCTGCGTGGAACAGTGTTGTCTAAAGCTGACGAGGTGTACACATGATACTGACATGTATTGTCATTAGTAGAGTTTCGTCTGTAAGCTACTGACGCTGGTAGCTGACGGGGGCAATAAAACAATTACGATACCCCAGACATAGAAGGAAAACGAAAAAAATATACGTCAGCCCCTCTCATTTATGGATAATATGTGTAAGATGACTCAACTACCTGTTGTTGGTGAGAGAAGTCCAGGATGGTTTACGCACCTGCTGACTAGACAAATTTGCTGCAG
>WNWK01004214.1:0-12500 GCA_009830355.1 Cherax destructor | reverse complement strand
CTCTCGTGTCTTACTTCTGTTACCTTGTCATAAAACTCCAGTAGGTTTGTGACACAGGATTTTCCTTCCCTGAAACCGTGCAGGTTGTCGTTTATAAGCTTGTGTCTTTCTAGTTGCTCCATCACTCTCCTCCTGATGATCTTCTCCATGACTTTGCATACTATACACGTCAGTGACACAGGTGTGTATGTGTGTGTGTGTGTGTGTGTGTGTATGTGTGTGTGTGTGTGTGTCAACTCATCACAGCACGCTATCGTGAGACCTCAATGGCCAACATTGCACAAAAGTCGCCGACATAACCCTGCCTAGCCGTGCTGACACGAGGTTCACAGGAGCTTAAGAAGGTACAAGATGTTAACAAAAGAGCTTAAGGCAGAAAAGGACCATCTTTCTTCTTTGGATAAGCTGAACCCTTAAGATTATTAACCATAAGAAATTAAGAGAATTAAAAAACAACTATTATTCTATTTGGTATCCCTTGTGATCTTGGCAACAAGAACTTAAGAAGGCATAGCAATATATTGTCTCATCTCCATATAAGATTTTCCTTGTAATCTTATATATTTGATCTTGATAAGGAATATTTGCGTTTAAGCACATGAAAGCGCTCGGGTTTTATTTCCATTTTCACTGTGGTATTGTTTCCATATTTGCAATTACGCTTATAATCGTGATTTCTTCCACTATTATTATTATTATTATTATTATTATTATTATTATTATTATTCGTGAGCTTAATGCACAGAAACCACGCTCTCAGGAGACTGAAACCTATAACCACTAGAGCTTTAAGAACGTACAAAAATAATTTCTTTCTCCTTCAACCAAATTAATTTTTGTTTTTGATTTTTATTCATAGAATTACAAAAAAAAAAAAGAAATTGGAAGTCCATGTTGCTCCTACTTTTATGTTTATTATTTCTTAGAATCTCAACCACAAAAACCTGAGGCTGAAGAAGATGAGAGAAAGTACCGAAAACTATGAGGGGAAAAAAAGACAATTATACACATCTGTCAAAGAAAACGTTTCGCTACGAGCGGCTTTTTCATTCCTAACACAGAGATTCTGAGGACTGAAGAATCCCCCAAGCTTGCCGAAACGTTCCTTTTAATTAATGTCCTCAACTGTATAAAAGTTTTTGTTCCCACGTCTTGTCGGTGTCGCCGTTTTTACTTCCCTAAAAGAAACCATTTTATCCTTTGTATAAAGCTCTTGTTTTTCTACCTCCACATTCTGGCTTGCTCCCATCTTTATTAACAGTCTGCTGCAGCTCCTTCATTATCCTCTTCTTATTAAATATATAATTTTCGTTGCGGAGCTGTGATGGTGTAATTTTTACCCTCCCCCACCAGGTTTACATTTCTAACACATCAATGGCTATATTTTTTACCCTCCTTCTTCCCCTCCCCCGTGTCTATGTTATTCCAGCTGATGAGAGAGTGGGTACATAAATATTGTATATCTTTTATTTTTATTTATTTGGGTAAAATGCATATATATATATATATATATATATATATATATATATATATATATATATATATATATATATATATATATATATATATATATATATATATATATATATATATATGCAAACAATCGCAGACAGGCGATCTTATTTATGCAAGACAAGCCACGGAGGGGGTGGAAATCTTTGGCTCAAGTACTTTCACACCTCAGTGCGTCATCAGGAGCTATGTAGTGTTGCAAGGCTGCAACTGAAGGAGTGAGGAGAAGTTTTTTTTTTCTCAGAATAGCGCAGTGCGGGTGTAGTTCCTGCTGCTGGCTCCTGCAGCAGGAGTAGAATGAAATTAGCTCTGAGGCACCCACACCATCGTATATCCTCGGATCACGGTACAACACCTAGCTCTGCTGGGTGCGTGATTCTTGTAGGATTGTATGGTCCCGTGGGTTAGAGCGTCGTGGAATTTTCGCTCACCATGAGGCGGGCTAAAACAACACGGGTTCGATCCCCCGGCTAGTCGCAGTGTTGTTGTTATTTATATATATTTATATATTAAACTCTGTGTACTCACCTAATTCACCTAATTGTGGTTGCAGGGGTCGAGACTCAGCTCCTGGCCCCGCCTCTTCGCTGTCTGCTACTGGGTCTCTGCTCTCCCTGCTCCATGAGCTTTATCATACCTTGTCTTAAAACTATGTATGGTTCCTGCCTCCACTATATCTTTCTCTAGTCCATTCCACTTCCTGACTACTCTGTGGCTGAAGAAATGTTTCCTGACATCCCTTTGACTCATCTGAGTCTTCAGCTTCCAGTTGTGTCCCCTTGTTTCTGTGTTCCCTCTCTGAAACAACCTGTCACTATCTACCTTGTCAATTCCCCGCAGTATTTTGTATGTCGTTATCATGTCTCCTCTGACCCTTCTTTCCTCCAGTGTTGTTAGTCCTATTTCCCTCAACCTTTCTTCATAAGACAGACCCCTGAGTTGTGGAACTAACCTTGTCGCAAACCTTTGCACTTTCTCTAGTTTCCTTACGTGCTTGACCAGGTGTGGGTTCCAGACTGGTGCTGCATATTCTAGTATGGGCCTGACGTACACGGTATACAGTGTCTTGAACGATTCCTTGTTAAGGTAACGGAACGCTAATCTAAGGTTTGCCAGACGCCCATATGCTGCCGCAGTTATCTGGTTGATGTGTGCCTCCGGAGACGTGCTAGGCGTTATACTCACTCCAAGGTCTTTCTCCTTTGCCGAGGTTTGTAGCCTTTGTCCGCCTAGCTTGTACTCTGTCAGCGGTCTTCTTTGCCCTTCTCCGATCCTCATGACTTTGCATTTGGAGGGATTGAATTCGAGAAGCCAACTGCTAGACCAGATGTCGAGCTTGTCCAGGTCTGTTTGCAGCCCTGCCTGGTCCTCTTCCGATGTGATTCTCCTCATTATTTTCACATCATCCGCGAATAGAGACACTTCTGAGTCTATCCCGTCCGTCATGTCATTTACATATACCAGGAATAACACTGGTCCTAGGACTGACCCCTGCGGTACACCGCTCGTCACAGGCGCCCACTGTGATACCTCACCACGCACCATGACCCGTTGTTGCCTCCCTTTGAGGTATTCCCTGATCCATTCCAGTGCCCTTCCTGTTATACCTGCTTGTTCTTCCAACTTCTTTACTAATCTCATGTGAGGAACTGTGTCGAAGGCCTTCCTGCAGTCCAGGAAAATGCAATCAACCCACCCTTCTCTTTCCTGCCTTACCTCTGTTACTTTATCATAGAACTCTAGGAGGTTTGTTACACAGGATTTGCCTTCCCGGAATCCATGCTGTCTGGTGTTTATTATCCTGTTCCGCTCAAGGTGTTCCACCATTCTTTTCCTGATGATTTTCTCCAGGACTTTGCACACTATACATGTAAGTGACACCGGTCTATAGTTTAGTGCGTCTTTTCTGTCTCCCTTTTTAAAGATGGGGACTACGTTGGCCTTCTTCCATACCTCAGGTAGCTGCCCAGTTTCAAGGGATGTGTTGAATATTATGGTAAGTGGCACACTCAGTACCTCAGCTCCTTCCCGAAGAACCCACGGGGAGATATTGTCCGGACCCATCGCCTTTGAGGTATCGAGGTCACTGAGTAACTGCTTCACTTCCTCCTCAGTTGTGTGTATGCCCTCTAGCACTTGGTACATCCCTTGTTGGTGACGAACCATGTCCTGTCTACCCAGCTGCCTTCCTTCCTCCATTGTGAATACTTCCTTAAACCTCAAGTTGAGCTCCTCACATACCTCTTGATCATTACTTGTGAGTTCCCCATCTTCTCTCCTCAGCCTTATCACCTGGTCCTTGACTGTTGTCTTCCTTCTGATGTGACTGAACATCAGTTTCGGGTCGGACTTAACTTTCGATGCTATGTCGTTTTCGTACTGTTTCTGGGCCTCCCTCCGTACTTGTGCATACTCGTTTCTAGCTCTTCTACTAATCTCTTTGTTTACTTGGGTTCTTTGCCTTCTGTACCGTTTCCATTCTCTGATACTCTGATTCTTTGCCTCCCTGCACCTTTGGGTAAACCAGGGGCTCTTTCTGGCCTTCCCATTTAAACATTTGCCTCTGAGTATAAACCGTTCCTCTGCCTCCTTGCACTTTGCCCCTACGTATTCCATCATTTCATTTATTGTCAGTCCTTCCATTTCCCTTTCCCACTGGATGTCCTGCAGGAAATTCCTCAAGCCCGTGTAGTTTCCTCTTTTAAAGTCTGGTTTGTCTCTATCGGTACTGTTTCCCTCTCCACCTGTAGCTCTACAATGTATTCAAAGCTAAGCACCATATGGTCACTGGCTCCCAGGGGCTCTCGTGCGTTATGTCTTCAATATCTGAGCTGTTCAGGGTGAATACAAGGTCCAGTCTTGCTGGTTCATCTTCTCCCTCTCTCTGGTCGTGTCCCTGACATGTTGGTGCATCAGGTTTTCCAGTACCACGTCCATCATCTTGCTCGCCAAGTTTCTGGACCCCACGTGGTTCATGGTTCTCCCAGTCGATCTCCCTGTGGTTGAAATCTCCCATGACCAGTAGCTTCGCTCTGCTCATGTGTGCTTTTCTTGCCACCTCCGCCAGGGTGTCCACCATCGCTCTGTTGTTCTCATCGTATTCTTCTCCTGGCCTCCTGCAGTTCTGTTGTGGGTTATACATCACTGCAATGATTATCTTATGCTCCCAGACTGGATGGTACCTACTATGAAATCCCGTTCTCTACCCCTCCACTCCTACCATTTCCTCGAATCTCCAACGGTGCCTTACAAGCAGTGCGACCCCTCCACCCTCCTGCTATCTTTCCTCAGGATCTGATATCCCTGTGGGAAGATTGCATCTGTTACTGTCTCATTTAGTTTAGTTTCTGTGACCGCTATGATGTCTGGGGAGGCCTCATCTATTCTTTCATTCCACTCTGTGTGTGTGTGTGTGTGTGTGTGTGTGTGTGTGTGTGTGTGTGTGTGTGTGTGTGTGTGTGTGTGTGTGTGTGTGTTGGAACAGCTGCTTCAAGGCCTTTGGGATGATCGCTATGAAACTCAGCGTAAAAATACTCTGCCCTGAGGTGCTAGTGCAGGAGGGTGAGGTACGGAGAGAGGGAAGGTTTGGGGGGAGGGGGAAGATAGAAGAGGGAAGGAAGAGAGAGGGAGGGTAGAGGAGGGAGGGGTATAGAGAGGGGAGAGAGAGGGGAGGTAGAGGAAAGAGGGAGGGAGGAGGGGAAATAGTGTGTATTACTGTGATAGCTGCAGGACTCGGGTCAAATTTCATCCAAGATGAATTTCAACCAAGTCATATGAGGATGGCTGGTGGACGTGCACACCTGGTGGACGCACACCTGGTGGACGTACACATGGTGGACGTGCACACCTGGTACATGGGTGGTGAAGTCTCGCAATGTTACTCGAGTTAGTCTGTCTTGTAGACAGGTTTCCTGACTGTTCTTCCCCTCCGCTGCCTCACCAGAGTGTTGGACGCCATAGTTTTCACCTCATCATCGTCTAATGTGACACAACCACAACAGCGTCGTCCACACCTCAGAGTTGCCAAGCATTCATGTCGTTAGCATGAGATACACACACACACAAACACACGCAACACACACACACATTTTCTTGGACTGCAAGGAGGCCTTCGACACAGTTCCTCACAAGAGATTAGTGCAGAAGATAGAGGATCAGGCGTGTATAACAGGAAGGGCACTGCAATAGATCAGAGAATACCTGACAGGGAGGCAACAACGGGTCATGGTACGTGATGAGGTATCACAGTGGGCGCCTGTGACGAGCGGGGTCTCACAGGGGTCAGTCCTAGGACAAGTGATATTCTTGGTATATGAAGTTAAGACACATGTGCAACATCTGGGTATCTTTATAGTAAACGTTTCACCATCCAGTGGCTTTATCAATACAAAATTCTAGGACATAATATGAAGAAAGTAGAACTATATACAAAAGATGAGGTAATCAGTCCCTCGACCTTGGAGTTGGTGTGTTCAGCACCGTAGGTCTGGAGATTATGAAGAACAGGTAAGCAGGCTTGACCTTAAATAGGCGACAGCTGATAGGGACGGGTTGGTGTCTTCATCCAAGGTCGAGGGACTGACCACCTCATCTTTTGTATATAGTTCTACTCTTCATATTATGTCCTAGAATTTTGTATTGATAAAGCCACTGGATGGCGAAACGTCTACAATAAAGATACCCAGATGTTGCACATGTGTCTAATTTTATCTTGTCGGTATTGTATACCATTCTTGTACAACTTCTTGGTATATGTGAATGACATGACGGACGGGATAGACTCAGAAGTGTCTCTGTTTGCAGATGATGTGAAGTTAATGAGGAGAATTAAATCAGATGAGGATCAAGCAGGACTACAAAGAAACCTGGACATTCTGGACACCTGGTCCAGCAACTGGCTTCTCGAATTTAACCCCACCAAATACAAAGTCATGAAGATCGGGGAAGGGCAAAGAAGACCGCAGACAGAGTATAGGCTAGGTGGCCAAAGACTGCAAACCTCGCTCAAGGAGAAAGATCTTGGGGTGAGTATAACACCAACCACGTCTCCGGAAGCACACATCAACCAGATAACTGCTGCAGCATACGGGCAAACCTGAGAATAGCGTTCCGATACCTTAGTAAGGAATCGTTCAAGACACTGTACACCGTGTACGTCAGGCCCATACTAGAGTATGCAGCACCAGTTTGGAACCCACACCTGGTCAAGCACGTCAAGAAATTCGAGAAAGTGCAAAGGTTTGCGACAAGGTTAGTTCCAGAGCTAAGGGGAATGTCCTACGAAGAAAGGTTAAGGAAATCGGCCTGACAACTCTGGAGAACAGGAGGGTTAGGGGAGACATGCTAACGACATACAAAATACTGCGGGGAATAGACAAGGTGAATAGAGACAGGATGTTCCAGAGAGGGACACAGAAACAAGGGGTCACAATTGGAAGTTGAAGACTCAGATGAGTCAAAGAGATGTTAGAAGTATTTCTTCAGCCATAGAGTAGTCAGGAAGTGGAATAGACTAGCAAGTGATGTAGTGGAGGCAGGAACCATACATTGCTTTAAGACGAGGTATGATAAATCTCATGGAGCAGGGAGAGAAGAGACCCAGTAGCGATCAGTGAAGAGGGGCCAGGGCCAAGTCTCGACCATTGCAACCACAATTAGGTGAGTACACACACATAGTCACACACACACATTGGTAACTAACTAACACGCACACACACACATACACTCACCGCAACACACACACACAAAGACCGCAGACGGAGTACAGCCCTAGGGGCCAGAGACTGCAAACCTCAATCAAGGAAAAAGATCTTGGGGTGGTATAACACCAGACACATCTCCTGAGCGCACATCAACCAAATAACTGCTGCAGCATATGGGCGCCTAGCAAACCTAAGAACAGCATTCCGACATCTTAATAAAGAATCGTTCAGGACCCTGTACACTGTGTACGTTAGGCCCATATTGGAGTATGCAGCACCAGTTTGGAACCCACACCTAGCCAAGCATGTGAAGAAGTCGAGAAAGTGCAAGGTTTGCAACAAGACTAGTCCCGGAGCTAAGGGGTATGTCCTACGAGGGAGGTTAAGGGAAATCGACCTGACGACACTGGAGGACAGGAGGATAGGGGAGACATGATAACAACATATAAGATACTGAGAGGAATTGACAAAGTGGACAGAGACAGAATGTTCCAGAGATGGGACACAACAAAAAGGGGGACACAGATGGAAGTTGAAGACTCAGATGAATCACAGAGATGTTAGGAAGTATTTCTTCAGTCACAGAGTTGTCGGGAAGTGGAATAGTTTAGGAAGCGATGTAATGAGGCAGGCTCTATACATAGCTTTAAGCAGAGGTATGATAAAGCTCATGGCGCGGGGAGAGTGACCCAGTAGCGGCCAGTGAAGAGGCGGGGCCAGGAGCTTTGACTCGACCCCTGCAACCACAACTAGGTGAGTACAACTAGGTGAGTACACACACACTCACACACACACACACACACACACACACACACACACACACACACACACACACACAACTCAACATCATATTCAAAGAAGTGTTCACTGAGGAGACAGAAGGGACTCCAGAAAGACGGAGAGGTGGGGTACACCATCAAGTGTTGGACACAACACATACAACCGAGGAAGAAGTGAAGAGGCTGCTAAGTGAGTTAGATACCTCAAATCGATGGGACCGGACAACATCTCTCCATGGGTCCTGAGAGAGGGAGCAGAGGCGCTATGTGTACCACTAACAACAATCTTCAACACATCTATCGAAACAGGGCGACTACCTGAGGTATGGAAGACAGCAAATGTAGTCCCAATTTTTAAAAAAGGAGACAGGTATGAAACATTAAACTACAGACCAGTGTCATTGACATGTGTAGTATGCAAAGTCATGGAGAAGATTATCAGGAGAAGAGTGGTGAAGTACCTAGAAACGAATGAGCTTATCAACGACAACCAGCACGGTTTCAGGGACGGAAATCCTTCGTCACAAACCTACTGGAGTTCTATGACAGGGTGACAGCAGTAAGACAAGAGAGAGAGGGTGGGTAGATTGCATTTTCTTGGACTGTAAGAAGGCGTTTGAAACAGTTCCACACAAGAGATTAATGCAAAAGCTGGAGGACCAGGCAGGGAAAACAGGAAGGCAATGCAATGGATCAGGAATACCTGTCGGGAAGACAAGAGCGAGTCATGGTATATGACGAGGTGTCAGAATGGGCGCCTGTGACGAGCGGGGTGCCACAGGGGTCAGTTCTAGGACCGGTTCTGTTTCTGATATATGTGAACGACATGAGGGGAAAGGGAAAAGACTCAGAAGTGTCCCTGTTTACAGATGATGTGAAGTTCATGAGAATAATTCAATCGGACGAGGACCAGGCAGAACTACAAATAAATCTGGACAGGCTGCAAGCCTGGTCAGAAACTGGCTCTGGAGTTCAACTCCACCAAGCGCAAAGTCATGAAGATTGGGGAAGGGTAAAAAAGACCGCAGAAGGAGTACAATCTACGGGTTGCCAAAGACTACACACCTCATTTAAGGAAAAGGATCTTGGGGTGAGTATAACACCGGGCACATCTCCTGAGGCGCACATCAACCAAATCAATAAGGAAACGTTCAGGACCCTGTACACCGTGTACGTTAGGCCTATATTGGACTATGCAGCAGCAGTTTGAACTCACACCTAGCCAAGCACGTAAGGAAATTAGAGAAAGTGGAAAGGTTTGTAACAAGACTGGTCCCGGGCTAAGGGAATGTCCTACGAGGTGAAGTTATGGAAGTCGACCTGACGACACTGTAGGACAGGAGACACAGGGGGATATGATAACGACATATAAAATACTGAGAGGAATCGACATGGTTTATAAAGACAGGATGTTCAGAGATGAGACTCAGCAACAAGGGGTCACATTTGGAAGTTGAAGACTCAGATGAATCACAGGGATGTTAGGAAGTATTTCATCAGTCACAGAGTTGTCAGGAAGTGGAATAGTCTAGGAATTAATGTAGTGGAGGCACGATCCATACATAGCTTTAAGAAGAGGTATGATAAAGCCAGGAACTGTGAATCGACCCCTGCAACCACAACTAAGTGAGTACATATAGGTGAGTATACACACACACACACACACACACACACACACACACACACACACACACACACACACACACACACACACACACACACATGTATATATATATATGTCGTGCCGATTAGGTAAAACTTGCGATTTTGGCTTAAATAGCAACGCTCACCTTGCCATATAAGACAAGTGAAACTTTGTGTATGCAATAATTTCGCCAAAATCATTCTGAACATAACGAAAAAAATATATTTCATTGTGTTTGTTTATTATTAAATTAATGTTAACGTATCAAAAATATGTTTAGTTGGGTTAGGCTAAATTAAATTGCGCTTGTTGTAATAAGGTTAGGTAGGTTTTCAAAGTTTCTCTTGGTACAAAATTATAAATTCTTACATTAACATATATGAAAAATATATATCTTTAAACGTATAAGAGAAAATTTTAGAAAAGACTTAATTTTAGATGAGTTCTTGCTAATTGACCAGTTTTACCTAATCGGCACGACATATATATATATATATATATATATATATATATATATAATATATATATATATATATATATATATATATATATATATATATATGAGTACACATACACTTTCCTCCTGTTCGTGATCTCTAAGTTGAACCTCGGGACTGGAAATTGACTTTCAATTGAGATCTGGAAGGTGAGAGTCTGACAGCAACCAATTTCTGGTGGTAGCATGTTATGGAACCTCCAGTGACTGCTGAGTAATTGCCTCAGCTCACAACAACGACAGTTAACTCCTGGTTATGACACACAAAGATACAGAGACAATGTTTTGTTTTATGTAACCTGTAATGTGATTAGGATTTACGCAGTGTCCGTGACCCTCTTTTATAAGAGTTATATTGTGGGAACACACAATGTATAACCCTCTTTATAAGAGTTACATGGTGGGAACACACAGTGTACAACCCTCTTTATAAGAGTTACATGGTGGGAACACACAATGTATAACCCTTTTATAAGAGTTACATGGAGGAACACACAGTGTACAACCCTCTTTTATAAGAGTTACATGGAGGGAACACATAATGTATAACCCTCTTTATAAGAGTTACATGGTGGGAACACAGTGTACAACCCTCTTTATAAGAGTTACATGGTGGGAACACACGCTGTGTGCTTCTTTTCATTCAAAAAGAGTTACTTTCTCCCCACACATTTGTTCCTCGTAAAGCTGCATCTGTTAGTTACTATGAACCTTTTAAATTTCTTAGTATTTTCGTTCCTTTTATAAGAGTATTTAGAACCAAATATAACATTCTGAAATTATAGTCTGTTAAGAAGTCGTCTTTATCGTGTTCTCAGAAATCTGCCCAAGTAGCTTAGCTGGGTAATTGGGTTTAAAGTCTTTGGAATACAAGGTCATTAAGGCTGCATGTGACATGACCACCATCATTGAAAAATACATTAATCCCTAAAAATAGGGATGCAACTAAGCCCTCAGTGTATATACACTGAGAGATATACGCCTCTCGGTGTATAGAGAATCCACAGAGGTTTGATTTAAACCGTTTGTCAATAATTTGTGCATATCTGAGTGTAACTTTGGACCTTAGGCTGTTACGTACACATCTAAGGTTATTTTTGAACAAGTAATGAGGCCTGGGAGTCGATTTTAATGAGTGCAGCTGCTGCTGCTGCTAAGCTTAACAGTAATGAGCAAGGTAAACATAGCTGTCTGTAAGCTGGGTAGTTAAGCTATATTCAGCAAATCTGCGATGCGATTTTCACCGGAGGAGGTGATTTGATGCTGGCGAAAGGCTCTTGATCCAGGGAACTGGATGTATCTTTCTCGTTCTCAGATCAAACTTGATTACATCCCATTCTATGGCGCTGTGAACCCCTACTGTTTTAACACTTTCTCGTGAGAATTATATTAATATTAATAATAATAATTTTTTTTTTTTATTAACACATAGGCCGTTTCCCACCAAGGTAGGGTGGCCCGAAAAAGAAAAACTTTCATCATTCACTCCATCACTGTCTTGCCAGAGGCGTGCTTACACTACAGTTATAAAACTGCAACATTTAGCATCTCTCCTTCAGAGTGCAGACACTGTACTTCCATCTCCAGAACTCAAGTCCGCCTGCGTTTCCTGAATTCCTTCATAAATGTTACTTTGCTCACCTCAACAGCACGTCAAGTATTAAAACCATTTGTCTCCATTCACTCCTATCAAATACGCTATGCATGCTTGCTGGAAGTCCAAGCCCTCGCACACAA
The DNA here is from genome assembly GCA_009830355.1 of Cherax destructor. Classification (NCBI taxonomy): domain Eukaryota; kingdom Metazoa; phylum Arthropoda; class Malacostraca; order Decapoda; family Parastacidae; genus Cherax; species Cherax destructor. The sequence continues at coordinate 629 of WNWK01004214.1, read as the reverse complement.
AACCTCCTTTACCCCTCCCTCCAACCTTTCCTAGGCCGACTCCCCCCCGCCTTCCCCTCCCCTTCAGATTTATCATTTCCCAAGTCATTCTACTTTGTTCCTTCCTCTCACATGTCCAAACCACCTCAACAACCCCTCCTCACTCCTCTGGTAATAGTCTTGGTAATCCCGCACTCCTCCTAATTTCCACACTACGAATTCACTGTATTATATTCCCCCCACATTGATCTAGACAGACATTCCACTGCCTCCAGCCTTCTCCTTGTTGCAACATTCATCACCCATGCTTCACACCTATATAGAGTGTTTGTTTAAATATTCTCTCATACTTTTCCCCCTTTGCTTCCAAAAAGTTCTTTGTTCCACAGATTCCTAAGTGCACCCCTTACTCTTTTTTCCCCCATCAATTCTATGATTCACCCATCCTTCATAGACCCATCTGCTGACACGTCCACTCCTAAATATCTGAATACATTCACCTCCCCATACTCTCTCCTTCCAATCTGATATCCAATTTTCATCCTAATCTTTTGTTATCCTCATACCTTCTCTTTCTATATTCACTTTCAATTTCCTTCTTTTACATTCCCCACCAAACTCATCCACCAACCTCTGCAACTTCTCTTCAG